>JAGXJF010005802.1:0-157724 GCA_019208055.1 Stipa capillata | reverse complement strand
TATGTCTTGTACTCCAAGTTGATGACGCGCCCCCGTGTAGAAGTCGGACTCTGAGCAGTCGGCCCGGCCCACCCTATGTCCAGAGGGCCGGCTTTGTCCTGCTTGACCATACCTGGGTGCTATGTCATCGTCAGTTACTTTCCCCGCATGCGAGGCGTCGTGCGTGGGAAAATGGGGATCTGACAGGCGCATGACCCTGATAAGCACACCTTGTATTTCTCGCGTCAGTAGCACAGTTGCAGAGAAAAAGGGGGAAAAAAATCTTCACCACCACACGAAATTACTGCCGCGATAGTTCAGCTCTCAAAAAATCCACTTACAAGACGTGTGTCCGTGATCTACGGACCAGATGGAATTGGGAACAGAACCTATGACTTTGCTCGGACGAAAAATTAAAGCATGAGTTCGTGCGAATTACTCAAACACATTGAGTATCCCAAGTAGAGTCTCTAGAAGACGTCGTGATCCTAGGTGGATGTACAACCTGCTTGGAGAGCTCTAGAGATTTTCTCCTGACTAGGTAGATTTTCCTTAAAATCATCGAGGCCTTATTTCACGTACTTCTGGGGGGCTATATGATGAGTAGTATATTCATACCGTATACAAGACTGTATCCATATACAGTACCCTGGATATCCGAAAAGGATGACGTATTAATGAAGGATTCTTGGAGATAAGGAGATCTCTCGTAAGGCTCCAAGATACCCCTTAAACCAGGAGGTCTATCTCTACGGTTAAGGATGTTCGAGTCCTGGACAAAGAAGACTTCGTATCAAGTACAAGGTACCCCCTATAAAAACACTCAATGGCCCTACAGAGAAGACATGCCCACAAGAAGAAGCAAACTCCTTTAGAGATTGAGCCCTAGCCGTTCCAAAGCCTCAATCATCCTCCCGACGTCCCCGAGAAGATCCGTCACCTCCAAGAAGTCGAGTTCTAGCAGATCAGCCCGAGGAGATTCCCAACTATGTCTAGATTCCATCTAGGCTAGACACTAACAAATCCTTGTATTCCACTAGATATTCAATATATACCAACAGGATATTATCCCGAGGGAAGCCCGAACCTATATAAAATCTTCATCTTCTATGTACCAATGTTGATTGATCGACGGCCCCAGTGGTCCCTACCCTTCAACAAATCTCTCTGATCACGACTACTTTAAGATTGGTGGTTTACCAATCGTTGAAACATAGCTTTGGGATCTTTAAAATTTTCCCTAGACCTAACATGTCATTTAATTTATTGCATGATGCTAGAAAAAAGAATTACTCTAATTGGAGCTACCATAACAAGTTACAACGTATTTGGATTTAAATTAAGTTCAATCTTGAATTTCAACACATTTCAAAAATTATAAAATTTGTATTGATGATTAGGTTTTGGTTTTCTAAAAATTTAGGAGAAATAATTGGCTCATTGAGGGTTGAAATGGATCAGGAATGGGTCTCCGAAGTTTATGCCAGGAGAGAAATGAAAGGGGGAAAGCTTGCGGACTGAGAAGGGGGTGTATATTCACTTAGCAAGAAATTGAGCATATTAGGGTTTCATTTTCTTCACTATTTTTAATACACATTGCTTTGGGATCTTAAAATTTCTCTGGACCTAACATGTCATTTAATTTATTGCATGATGCTAGAAAAAAGAATTACTCTAATTGGAGCTACCATAACAAATTACAACGTATTTGGATTTACATTATGTTCAAACCTGAATTTCAACACATTTCAAAAATTATGAAATTTGTATTGATGATTATGTTTTGATTTTCTAAGAATCTAGGAGAAAGAATTGGCTCATTTGGGGTTGAAATGGAAGAGGAATGGGTCTCCGGAGTTTCTGCCGAGAGAGAAATCAAAGGGGGAAAGCTTGCAGACTGAGAAGGGTGTGAAGTCATTGGCATATTTGGAAAGTACACCTTCAACACCAAAAAGATGAAAACATGAGAGGAACTGGGTGGTTTACGCTTTCCATAAGAGGAAGCGCTTTCTAGAAAGGAGAGAAAGAAAGTACACTTACATAACAAGGAGACACACTTCTGAAAATCGCGTGTTCTCTTAATCTGCCTGGTTGGCTGAGCTGCTTAGGGGCCAAAAATAGTGGCTTGTGTGCTAAGCCAGGCTTAGGGTTTAATACGTGGGATTAGAGGGTGTAGATGGGGAGAGAGACTGGGGAATGGATGCCAGTGCTCACCTTGACGGTGCGCCGATGACACACGCTGGTCAGCAACGTTGGGGCTGTGAAGAGGGCATCGAGACAGCTCAGTCGGAGGTGACCCAAGACTAGGAGCCCAACGGAGTGGCGAAGGGGCTGTTGTGTGGATCTTGCTGACAGGTCCTCCTCCAGCAATGCCTTTCACTGGCGGCTCTCGCTGTAAGAGAAGAAGGAAGGAGGTTAGAGCATGAAGAGGGAATCACCGACACGAGGAAGGGGGAAATGCAAAGGAGGGGTCATCGGAGAGAGAAAGGTGCTGGCTACCGTGGCGATGCCTGCTACTAGAGTTGGAGGTGTGGGAATGGCTCAGCCGATTTGGAAGTTCGGCTGGTGCCTGGGGGTAAGGCGAGTGGTGGAGCATTGAGAGGTGAAGAGGGGGAAGAAATGAGAAGGAGCTAGGAGGGACAGGGAGAAGATGGTGCGTGGGAGCCTTATTTGGCCGAGGCAGGCTCATTGTGCGCCGGGTGCACGTGTGCAACACCAACGGTGGTGGGGCTCAGCAGTGCTGGAGCTTGGTGGGGAAAGTCAGTGAATTAGGCGTCGTCAACTGGTAAGGACACGATGGCACAACACAACCCGGGGTAACAGTGCACCGGGTATAAGGGGGAAGGAAGAAGAAAGGAAAGAGAAGACGGGGAGTGCTGCTGGTTGGGACCTAGGCCCATGTGGAAGGGAGATAGGAGGAGGTCGGTTGGTAGAATATGGGTGAAGGCAGTAGAAAGTACGAGAGATTAATGGAGCGATAGAACAGAGGAGAAACAGTGCATTTGCTCTGATTTTTCAAAGGGAAATTTGAGAAGAAGAGACATAGTTTTATTTCAAACATGGATCCTTATACCTAGAGGATGTCCCATATAAATTTTCAAGATTTTATAAAGTTATAATAGTGAGAAAAGAGCGAAGTTCAAAATCAGTTGAAATCTTCTTCGAGATCATTTGAAATGTCTAAACCTAGCATGGATGGATGAACATGGTTTTGAGATATAGATATAGAAATGCATCTCTCCAAATTTTTGGATATTTTTATGAAGCCTGAAGGTTAGCGTTCCAATCCTTTTTCAAAAATAGCGCAAATTGGAATTTGAGGTATTTTGAGATATTTGCACTGGAGGTACGAATATTATTTCATACAATGGTTAGGATAGGTGTCAAGGGTCTTGGGAAATTTTCTAGGATTTTTAGGAAATTTATTTTGGAGAGTTCTAGTTCAAGGCTCAAATTTGCCTCAAATTTAAATTTGAAATGTTTTGAAACTTTTGAACTGGAATTCACCATATTTTTGTATAATTGTATTGAGAATATGTGTAGGGTGTTTCGAGAACTTTCAAAGGATCTTTGGTGGTGGGGTAAACCATCCATGGTAGAATTAGGGTCTAGAGTGTTTGTGCCTACACATAGGGCTACGATGGAATTAGGATAAACATAGGAGGTCATGATGGGTTAGGGTTTGAGAAGTGCCACTGGTATACTCATATATATACATAAGGTTGGTGGTAGAAGCAAACGAAGAGTGCCGAAGGTTAGGGTTTCGGTGGATTAGGGTTTCAGAGGTTGAGGGTGTAGGTGGAGTGTAGGGTTTCAACCTGAAGGATCACAAAGGGGTGAGGGGAAGTTATTCAAAAGTTTTGGAGACATATCAGGGTTTCTCCCACGAGAAAGGAAAAACTGGGAGTTCGACAGGACAGGCGTCAAGGGAGGACAGGAACGGAGGATCACCATACCTTGATGGTGAGGGTGCCAGAAGGGAAAAAGGGTAAAGGTCAGGTTCGCACCATTTTCATGTTTTGGGATCAAAGTTGTAATTAGGTTCACTTAAGGTAACTTTATTAGTGCAATTTTTTTTATAAACCCTAATTTTCAGGTTTCGAAAAAACAAGGTCTGACATATATAGAGTCAACCCCTAAAAAAGAGCCATTAGTGCTAAAGTTGAGGAACTTGGAACTTCCGAGATGGAAATCGAAGGTTCCAACATTTCAAAACAACAACTGCTTTGCTTATCCAGAAATAGATCTCAGAACTTCCGGTAAGAACTCAGAGGTTCTAACTTTCAGAGCACAGGAGACAGAAGTACAAGTTAGAGATTCCAACATGAAACTGAGACACTCCGAGAATTTAAAGGACCTTAGAGAAGGCAACAACAGAACCGATTTCCGGAGGTTCCAACTTTTGCACTGGGAGCTACTGATATTTCAAAGGACCTCAATGTGGTGGATAGACGCAAACTTGGAGGTTTCGACATAGTGACTTGGATATTTTGAGATTTCAAGGTAAGTCCAAAAATAGATCTCGGAGGCTTCAAAAAAATCTAGCAGCTTTGATTTTGAAAGTAGAAGGACTTAGGCGTGTAAAGAATAGAAACATGAAGGTCTCAGGAAATCTCAGATGTTTCAAGATTCAAAAGGTTAGATAGGAAGGGCAATTCAAAGGCCCTGAGTTTCCCTGAATCTTCACACAGAAGTCGGATGTTCTGACATTTTCAGAAAAGGTGTGTATGAAGAGATTTTAAAGAGCTCTTTGGAATTGGAAATTGATTCCTAGCTAAGAATTAGCAAGGCACTCTCACAAGCTTCTCGATTTCAACCTCCCTTAATAGTGTGGCTTTTCCTAAACTCAATGTGATTCCTTCAACAACCAAAAGAGCTAGAAAATTGTCCTTAGTCTTTATTTCTTCAAGCCGTCTTTCCTTAGAACTTTTTAGGGGTCGTCAACACTGGTCTTAACACTGCTTTTGGGATTAAACACCTAATCACACTTGATATGCACATTAGTCTCTTAATCATTTTATCATTAATCATCAAAACTCACTTAGGAGGCCCAAGATGCACTTTCACTTGGCATGAATGTTGCATATGATGGAAACACACTGCCGGTGATACGGGAACCAGGGTCCCCTAAACCACTGGCAAAGGCCCAACTTGACACCACGTCGCCAAGGACGCGGGAGTTAAGAAGAGGTGCTCGGGAGCTCACCCCGAGCATTGTTTCACTCGGCTAAATCGAGGGGTGGCCCGAGTCGTCCCTTGAAGGCGCTTCCCGAAGGGCCCAAGGCGACTTGATCCCCGCCCAGGACGAAGCAAGCATGAGTGTTCGGGGGCTCACCTCGAACACTCGAGCAGAAGTGCTCGGGGGCTCACCCCGAGCACCCGAGAAGAAGTGCTCAGGGGCTTACCCCGAGTACCCCAAGGTGACCTAACCCCCGTTCGGGGCACCGAATGCCTCGCCTGGATGATGGAGCGGCCTAATGGGTGTGCTCAGGGGCCTCCGATCCCGGGAGCCCCGAGCACCCCTGGTGGGCCCCTCCTCAGTCTGCGTGGCCCTACAGGCGTATTTAATGCATGTGTCGGGTGCATTAAAATGCCCGTCTACTCCAAGTCCTTGCGGACCAAAGACGGTGTCCTGACCGGTTCCCATTGTTGGAAATATGTCCTAGAGGCAATAATAAATTGTTATTATCATATTTCTTGTTCATGATAAATGTTTATACTCCATGCTATAATTGTATTAACCGGAAACATAATACATGTGTGGTTTTATAAACAACACCGTGTCCCTAGCAATGCCGCTATCTGGCTAGCTCGTTGATTAAATGATGGTTAAGGTTTCCTAATCATGGACATGTGATGTCGGTTAATAACGGGGTCATGTCATTAGGAGAATAACATGATGGACACACCCAAATTAAGTTAGGCAATTCGATCACGTCACAAAGTTCATATTGCATAGCTTTCCATTGTTAAATGTTCCGATCCTTAGACCATGAGATAATGCCACTCCCTGGTACCGGAAGAATGTTTTGGGGGCATCAACCGTCACGCCGTAACAGGGTGATCATAAAGGTGTCTTTCAGGTATTTCGGAAAGTACTTGTTGGGTTACATGTATCGAGAGTGGGATTTGTCATCCATGTGACAGAGAGATATACTCTGGGCCCACTCGGTAAAGCACATTCTGTATCGCTTGCAAGCACGTGACTAAAGAGTTGGTCACAGAGGATGTGGCATTACGGAACGAGTAAAGAGTACTTGCCGTGTAACGAGATTGAACTAGGTATGGTGATACCGACGATCGAATCTCGGGCAAGTAAAATATCGCGAGACAAAGGGAATGGAATATTCGACATCGTGGTTCAAACCGATAAAGATCTTCGTTGAATACGTGGGAGTCATTATGGACATCCAGGTCCCGCTATTGATTATTGATCAGAGAGGTGTCTCGATCATGTCCACATATTCCCGAACCCGTAGGGTCACACACTTAAGGTTCGTTGACGCTAGGGTATAAAATGAGATATTAATATGGTGAGACCGAAATTTTGTTCGGAGTCTCGGATGGGATCCAGGACGTCACGAGGAGCTCCGGAATGGTCCGGAGATAAGATTCATATATGGAAAAGTATTTTTAGGGTTCCGGAAAAGTTCAGGGATTTTTCCGGTATCGTACCGGGAAGGTTTTAGAAGGTTCCGGGGGTCCCCGGGTGGGGCCCACTTATCCCGGAGGGGTCCACATGGACCAAGGGTACTGCATGAACAGTACACACGTGAATAGTGTCATGTGAACAGTAACCCCCCTTTCTAGATGGATAAGATCGATATCCCTTAAAAATAGGAGATAAGATCGAAAGGGGAGGCTTTACTTGGGGGAGGGTACTGTTCACAGCGCGTACTGTTCACGCGTGTACTGTTCACGGGTTCTATTCCTCCTCCTCCAAGTTTCCTCCTCTATATAAAGGAGGGGAGGGGCAGCCCTCCGGGGAGATCCATCCCAGCCGCCGCCTCCCTCTCTCCCATCTCCTCTCTCTCGTGCGCAGCGCTTGGCGAAGCCCTGTCCGCGGAGAAACCCCACCACCTCCACCACCATGCCGTCGTGCTGCTGGAGATCTCATCTACCTCTCCACCTCACCTTGCTGGATCAAGAAGGAGAGACGTCATCGAGCCGTACGTGTGCACATCTCGGAGGTGCCGCTCGTTGCGGTGCTTGATCGGATTGGAACACGAGAAGATCCCTCTCGCGGCTGGGAGGTATAACCTAGCTGCGGGAGGCTGCGGGCTTCATCGACAACGGTCAAATTCTCCGCTGCGTTGACGTGTTCGTCGAGGGTATGTAAATATGATCTGTCTCTCGTTGCAAGCTTCTTCTAGATTGGATCTTGGTTTTCTAGATTGGATCTAGGTTTTCGTTTGCATCTCGTAGGAAAATTTTTTGTTTTCTATGCTACGAATCCCATCAGTGGTATCAGAGCCAGGTTTATGCGTAGATGTTTTGTACGAGTAGAACACAATTGGATTGTGGGCGTTGATTCTCTTGTTGCTACCTCTTTTCGTGCACTTTGGATCTTGCGGGATAGTAAGATGAAGCGGCCCGGACCAACTTTACATGTCCTCGCACATGAGACCGGTTCTGCGATCAACATGCAACTTGTATTGCATAAGCAGCTGGCGGGTGTCTGTCTCTCTTGCTATAGTGAGATCTAAATTGCAACGGGAGGCTTGAAGAAGTTAATAGCAATACTTGAATCCATGTTGTGGCTTTGCGTAGTAAAGAACGGTTCTTGTATGCAGCCCTAGAAGCCACGTAAAACTTGCAAACAATAAGTAGAGGCGTCTAACTTGTTTTTCAGGGGCATGTGATGTGGTATAGCCAAAGATGTGATGTGATATATGTGATGTATGAGATGATCATGTTTTGTAATATTTCACGGCTTGCATGTCGATGAGTATGGCAACTGGCAGGAGCCATATGGTTGTCTTTAATATTTTTGTATGACCTGCGTGTCAACTCCAAACGCCATGTAATTGCATTACTTTATCGCTATGGTTAGCAATAGTGTAGTTTGCAACGCGTGGTGGTGACAATCATGTGCGGCGCCCAAGGACCTAGGCGCCATGCTGGTGGTGATGGAGATCATGCCGGTGCTTTAGAGATGGAGATCAAAGGCACAAGAAGAAAAAGGCTATACCATGTCACATTATCTATGCATGTGATGTTTATCCTTTTTATGCATCTTATTTTGCTTGTATGACAACGGTAGCATTATAAGATGATCCCTCACAAAGTAATATCATGTTCATGTTCTCCCTTAGTATGCACCGTCGCGAAAGTTCGCCGTTTCGAAGCACCACGTGATGATCGGGTGTGATAGACTCTACATTCACATACGACGGGTGTCTCGACGAGCTTAGCATGTACAGACATGACCTCGGAGCACATGCAGAATACTGGGGTTGTCTTGACGAGCCTAGCATGTACAGACATGGCCTCGGAACACAGCGAACCGAAAGGTTAAACATGAGTCATATGGACGATATGATCAACATGTTGATGTTCACCATTGAAACTACAGCATCTCACGTGATGATCGGACTTGGTGTAGTGGATTTGGATCATGTACCACTAAAACAACTATGAGGGATGTTGAATTTAGTGGGAGTTTATTATCATGAACAACTAATCAAAGTGAATTTGCATAGTTCGTAGTAGTCATTGGCATCCGTTATCTACCTTACACTTAGCTTGTTAATTGAGATAGAAAAACCGAATTGATCTGGTAGTAATGATACGGAATGGTACCATATTAGTGCCAAGTTAAGATAAAGTCCTATTGCAAACTTTCGGTAACCTGACCTAGCTCCATGTGATTTAATAAGTTGTATTAATCCAAGAGCAATGATTCCAATTTAGTGTCTAAAGTCATGTTTGTCTCCGTGAAACTTGATCTACAAAATTGTTTTGAGAATTGAGGAGATTATGAGATAATCTAGGAGCTGAAAGGATTGTTTCAGAAGTGAGCAAGGAGTAACAGATATGTGATATCTAAAACCTTGTTTTGCTGCAAGATGACTGAGTATAATCTAGTGAGAAAGCGTGTGCTCATATTGTATGAGTATATGCAAAGATTGAAGACGCTAGGCGTCTTGATTTCTAAATAGTTTGGCACTGAAATTATTCTCGCATACTTCCCTACGAGCTATAGTAGTTTCATCATAAAATGTTATGATGGGATGGATAAAGTGTATGGGTAATTTATTTACCATACTTAAAGATAGCTAAAAGTGGAATCCGAAGAACGCCAATCATGTGATGATGGTGATCAATTTCAAAGTGCAAGTCTAAGGGTGCTAGTACTTGACTAAAATCCTAAGACTATGTGCCAATGTGACTGGTGCCATTGTTGATGTTGATAGATTCTTCTAAAAGGAGAGGGGACGCTGAAAGAGGATCTGAAAAATATTTGGCAGGAAAAGAAAAGACTGGAAAAGTCCAGCTCAGGTATATAGATGATATACATGTTGTAGATGTATTCTTTGCTAGTAAACATTGTAATTCTTGGGTATGTGATACTAGATCGGTTGGTATGAGTGTCATACAATGCAACACGATACAAGAACTACAATGGCCTAAAAGACTAGCAAAAGATGTGGTAGTGATGCACATTGGGAACTAAATAAAAGGGTTTATTATGTTCACCGTCTGCATCCTTTCGAGCCTTTGAGATTGATTATAAGTGCTTAGTAATTGTTATTTTGTTTCGGCTTTATGAGAACAATGGTTGTTCAAATTATGGCCATGCTCCATAATGGATGGATCATTTAAATTTTGATGGTAATACCAACATCCATAACACTGACGTTAAAACGCCGCGAGGCTAATGATTTGAATTTCACTTATTTGTGACACCTGTGTTTAAGTCATATTGGAAAGAGATGCATGAAGAAACTCCATGTTGATGGATTTTTGGAGTCATGTGATTTTAAATCATTTGACACTTGCAAATCTTGTCTGAAAGGAAGATGACTAAAAATCCGTTTATAGGCCAAAGTTGAACGACGACTAACTTTTTGGAAATTATACATAATGATGTATGAAGTACGATATGTGTAGCCGTGTATGGTGGATTCCTCTACTTCATAAACTTTCACCGATGATTTGAGTGGATATATATGGATGTATCTATTTGATGAGAAAGAAGTATGAAATATTTGAAAAGGTTCAAAATTCAGCGTGAAGTAGAAAATCATCGTAACGAGAAAATCAAATGTCTATGATTGGATTGTAGAGGAGAATATTTGAGTTACGAGTTTAGCGAACATCTGAAGAGTTATGGAATTGTTCCACAAACTTGCGCATCCCGGAACGCTATAGAGTGGTGGAGTGTCCGAGAGATGTAATCAAACCTTGTTAGACATGGTTAGATCGATGATGTAAATTAAATAAAACTGCCGTTATATTTTTGTGGATTATGCTTTAAGAGACTACCGCTTTTACACTGAATAGAGTGCCATCATAATCCATTGAAATGACACCATATGAGTTATGGCATGGGTAGGAACCCAAATTGTCTTTTCTTAAATTTTGGTATGCATAGCATATGTAAAGTGTTTACAACCAAAATCGGATTAAAGATTCTTCAAAGGTTATCCCAAGAAACTTTTGGGTATTTTTCCTATCACCGAACTGAAGACAAAGTGTTTGTCACAAAAGGTGGATTTCACGAGAAAGTGTTTCTTGCGAAAAGGTGAGTGGGAGGACAGTGCAGCTCGGCAAGATTGGAGAATCTTTGTCATTAGGTCAGAGTAGCGCAACACCGGAAGTTGTTCTGGAGTTTCCTATTATGACTGAAATGGAAGCCACTACATGTGTTGTAGAGACTTCGGTCGAGATTGCAGCTGAACCGCGTAGGTTAAGCAGACTTTGTACTAAACCAGCGTGTGGTTTGAGGATGAAGTATTGTTGTTGTGACAACGATGGATCTGCAACTTACAAGGAAGCAAATGATGGGCCCTGACTCCGCTGAATGGCTGGACGCCATAAATTCCGTGATAGAGTCCATGTGCGAAATCAAGTTTGGAACTTGGTAGACTCTCCGGAAGGCATGAAGCCTATCGGACGTAAATGGATCTATAAAATAGACAGACGTGGATGTGTCCATCCATTAAAAGGCTCGACTTATCGCAAAGTGTTTTCGACTAAGTTCAAATAGTTGACTACGATGAGATTGGATCTCCCGTAGCGATACTTAAGTCTGTAAGGATTATTCTAGCAATCACTGCATATTTCAATTAAGAGATATGGCAGCTGGATGTCAAAACTAAGTTCCTTAACAGGAAGCTAACCGAGGATGTATGTGAGATACAACCAAGGGTTTTGTCGATCCAGAGAATGCTAGAAAGGGTATGCAAACTTCAGCGTTCTATTTGAGGACTGAAGCAAGCATCACGGAGTTGGAATTTTCACTTGATGAAATTGTCAAAAGAGTTTGGTTTCATCAGGGACGGTGAAGATGCTTGTATATTTACAAGAAAGTAAGTGGGAGCGCTAAGACATATTTCTAATACTTTATGTAGACGACATATAGTTGATTGGAAATTATGTGTCTTTTCTTGATACGGTTGAGATTTCATTAAAATTAGATTTTGATGAAAGACTTAGGCTAAACAGCATATTGGGCATCAAAATCTATGGAGATAGATTGAGGCATCGAATATGGTTAAGCCAAAGTGCATAGATGAGATATTGAGTTGGTTCAGTATGGAAACGCCAAGAAAGGGTTCTTGTCGCATGGAAGAGGTTGATGCAAGACTCAGTGTTTTACAAACACTTGATGAGCTAAACGCATGAGCATTTTTTTTGTAATCATGTACGCCATGCTATGCACATAAACCAGATATGTCGTATGCTCTGAGTGTTACGGGCATATACCAGAATGATCACATGTTGATCTTTGAACAATACTATGAATATCCTTAAGTACTTTGGAAGAACTAAGGATATGTTTTGTATGTAGAGGTGACAAACGGTCCATTGTAAGGTGTTACATCGGTGCTAGTTTTGTTACAGATACAAACAATTTATCTCAATTAGGCTATGTGTTTAATAAAAGGTGGCACAATGGGCTGGAAGGAGGTTCCATGCTGGATTTGGATGAATTCCAAAGTTAAACATTTTGATGGATTCCACAAACGAAGGCTGAGTATATCGTTGTTTTAACAACGACAAAGGAGGATGTTTGAGTCAAGAAGTTCGTTATCGAACTTGGTGTAGTTCCAAGTGAGCCAGTACTATGAAGCTCTATTGTGCGACAATGGTGGCAACATAATTCAGGACGAGGAATTAAGGTCCCACCAAGTGACCAAACATATACAATGCCAACTCATTCGAGAATGAGTGATGCGTGGAGACGCAAAAGATTTGCAAATACATGGACCTGAACATGTCAGATCCATTGATAAAGTTTACCACATGCAAAGCATACGAATAACACCGAAATGCCATAGGTGTTAAGTGCTTACTTATTGACTAGATTATTGACTCTAGTGCAAGTGGGAGACTGTTGGAAATATGTCCTAGAGGCAATAATAAATTGTTATTATCATATTTCTTGTTCATGATAAATGTTTATACTCCATGCTATAATTGTATTAACCGGAAACATAATACATGTGTGGTTTTATAAACAACACCGTGTCCCTAGCAATGCCTCTATCTGGCTAGCTCGTTGATTAAATGATGGTTAAGGTTTCCTAATCATGGACATGTGATGTCGGTTAATAACGGGGTCATGTCATTAGGAGAATAACATGATGGACAGACCCAAATTAAGTTAGGCAATTCGATCACGTCACAAAGTTCATATTGCATAGCTTTCCATTGTTAAATGTTCCGATCCTTAGACCATGAGATAATGCCACTCCCTGGTACCGGAAGAATGCTTTGGGGGCATCAACCGTCACGCCGTAACAGGGTGATCATAAAGGTGTGTTTCAGGTATTTCGGAAAGTACTTGTTGGGTTGCATGTATCGAGAGTGGGATTTGTCCATCCATGTGACAGAGAGATATACTCTGGGCCCACTCGGTAAAGCACATTCTGTATCGCTTGCAAGCACGTGACTAAAGAGTTGGTCACAGAGGATGTGGCATTACGGAATGAGTAAAGAGTACTTGCCGGTAACGAGATTGAACTAGGTATGGTGATACCGACGATCGAATCTCGGGCAAGTAAAATATTGCGAGACAAAGGGAATGGAATATTCGACATCGTGGTTCAAACCGATAAAGATCTTCGTTGAATACGTGGGAGTCATTATGGACATCCAGGTCCCGCTATTGATTATTGATCAGAGAGGTGTCTCGATCATGTCCACATATTCCCGAACCCGTAGGGTCACACACTTAAGGTTCGTTGACGCTAGGGTATAAAATGAGATATTAATATGGTGAGACTGAAATTTTGTTCGGAGTCTCGGATGGGATCCAGGACGTCACGAGGAGCTCCGGAATGGTCCGGAGATAAAGATTCATATATGGAAAAGTATTTTTAGGGTTCCGGAAAAGTTCAGGATTTTTCCGGTATCGTACCGGGAAGGTTTTAGAAGGTTCCGGGGGTCCCCGGGTGGGGCCCACTTATCCCGGAGGGGTCCACATGGACCAAGGGTACTGCATGAATAGTACACACGTGAATAGTATCATGTAAACAGTAACCCCCTTCCTAGATGGATAAGATCGATATCCCTTAAAAATAGGAGATAAGATCGAAAGGGGAGGCTTTACTTGGGGGAGGGTACTGTTCACGCGCGTACTGTTCACGCGTGTACTGTTCACGGGTTTCTATTCCTCCTCCTCCAAGTTTCCTCCTCTATATAAAGGAGGGGAGGGGCAGCCCTCCGGGGAGATCCATCCCAGCCGCCGCCTCCCTCTCTCCCATCTCCTCTCTCTCGTGCGCAGCGCTTGGCGAAGCCCTGTCCGCGGAGAAACCCCACCACCTCCACCACCATGCCGTCGTGCTGCTGGAGATCTCATCTACCTCTCCACCTCACCTTGCTGGATCAAGAAGGAGGAGACGTCATCGAGCCGTACGTGTGCACATCTCAGAGGTGCCGCTCGTTGCGGTGCTTGATCGGATTGGAACACGAGAAGATCCTTCTCGCGGCTGGGAGGTATAACCTAGCTGCGGGAGGCTGCGGGCTTCATCGACAACGGTCAAATTCTCCGCTGCGTTGACATGTTCGTCGAGGGTATGTAAATATGATCTGTCTCTCGTTGCAAGCTTCTTCTAGATTGGATCTTGGTTTTCTAGATTGGATCTAGGTTTTCGTTTGCATCTCATAGGAAAATTTTTGTTTTCTATACTACGAATCCCATCACCCATCCCCCCAAGTGATAAGCCCTGTCAGCTATCAGTCTTGGAGGGGATGGAGAGGTCTGACACCCCTTTTTGACTTTAAGGGCGCGCCTCCGCGCACCCATATGCATGCCCTCTGCACCTGGTCCGTGGGGCCCGGGTAGTTGCAGCATAGCCCATGTCAGGAGACGTCAAGTCTTCACCTCCTAACACGGCCTCATCATGATGGTTCGGTTTCCAACCAAGGCGTGACCGGCACTGTTCCGCTACAGCGAATCTCAACCACCGGCGTGGCTTGCCCATGCCCGTTCCTTCCGCGACAAGCTTCATGGGAAGATATTTACCTTTCGGCCACTGTGGTGACCCCCGGATATATAAGGGGAGAACCGCGGCCATGCAAAGGATCGGACCCTGAGATCTTTTCTTAGGCAACACAACCTTAGACATACAAACCCTAGAGGAAGAAGAACTGGAGCACCTGTGCTGCTAGTTTACTGTAATCTCTCCACATATTCTCAAATACACTAAGCAGGAGTAGGGTTTTACACCTAGAAGGTGGCCTGAACTTGGGTAAATCACCGTGTCTTTCCTATTTCCATATCCTGCCAAGCTCTAGCTCCGGCGTAGCTCCGTAGATCTGCGCCTCCCCGGCCGAATCCCAAAGGGGATCCTTCCGAACCACCGATACCGGCGTTTGTACGTCGACACACACCATCCTCAAGAGTTATCCAATTCTATAATGCCTTTCATATCAACTATTGATCAAGTTTGAGCTTGATGGTCCGCAACAAGGTTTGGTCCTAAGAAGTTACTAACAATAGGCTTGGGTACCCAAATGGTCCTTTTCTTTTTCATACCACTTTGGGTACCAATAAATTTGGCAAACACATTGCCAACCTTATCCTTCCTAAGAGAATAATGATAATTGACAACCGGAGGTTTAGGAAAGGTACCTTTGGGACATGACATGGCTTCATGTCCCTTCTCATGGCATGAATAACAAGTTTTGCCTCTTTTTCTTGTTTATTTTCTTTTTTCCCTTGATTAATATTTGGTTGGGCTCTCATGGGCTGTGACTTTTCTTGAACGTGAGGTTGCTTCCCTTGTTGCTTCTCACTCAAGGGCTTCTTCAACGAACATGATCTCCAATGTTGGGACACTCCATGGCAAAGTGCCCATGCTTGTGACACTCATAGCATAATTTGTTCCTATTTGATCTTCTTGTTGGAGCTTTCTTCTTTGATCTTTTGGTAAGCTCTCCACCAATGATATGTGTCGTGTTGCTTTTGATTTCCTCTACAATGTTACTCTCGCACATATTAGAGGAAATATGAGCAATATTATGTGTGCAACATGGCATATCAAGCATTCATCATGACAAGTAAGAAGTTTCACTCAATGATATTCAAGGGCTAACAACACATGTAGATATATCAAGTTTGTTACTAGATGTTTCTAAGCCCAACGAGGAGTCAAAGCTAGCATTGATAAGTGAAAGATTAACATAAGCTTCTTTTGGCTCCTCATGTTCTACTCTTAGTTTCTCATAAGAATTGGTTAGATTCTCATGTGAGACCTCAATTAACACACTAGAGCTTGTATTAGCTCCTCAAATGAACCTTTACTTGAGAGAACTCATTCTCCCAATGCTCACAATTTTCTTTCAATTTTAAGCTCAATATCATCATCAGACATGCTATCATCACTCACCATGTCGTTACGTTGTTCCTTGCCACATGTTGGTGAAATGGGCAACGGTGTGATGTCCATTAGCACGAAGGTGGAAGCAGTTGGGTGCTCTTCTTGATATGAATTGGAAATACTATAATCCTCAATTGACACCTCTGAGAGAAGATCATCCTCATCATAGTTGAACACATCATATCTCCCTTGGAGTACGGTCCAAATCTCATGAGCGTCCTCAAGACAGATGATCATCTCGAACACTTTATTACTTGAAGCATTAAATAAGGCATTAGTGGCTTGAGCATTGATATGTAATTTTTTTCAAATCTCCTGGAGAAAAAAAACTAATATCTACATCCATCGATATCCTAAGTCTCTGTTGAGGAAGTCGAGTCACCTAGACCCAAACTGGAACCGTATCATGCACTCTCCTCGTTGAGGGTGCATAGAGCAAACCCCCTTCACTATGGTTAGCTCCTTCCTCCGCTCTGGAGATGATAAGCCCCACAATCACTTCACAAACCACACAGGACTCTTCACAAGCTTCTTAAAGAGATCATCGAGCCAATACCGCCAAACCATCTAGGAAGCAGTGGCCTCCAAGAGTAACAAACTTTCAAACTCTCACTTGAACCGATCGATACCGAGAGCACAACTTGATACAATAAATACAACTGCAAACTGCAACCGATGCACTAAATGTCCCTCACACCTCACAAAAAGCAACACATGTACTAGAGGGGATTAGAGAGGAAGGAACCAAGTGGAGAGGGTCAAAAAAGACCCAAGAGGTAGCAACAATTCTCCCAAGCTGGCCCAAAGTGGTTACTCATAGCCAAACCTCAAAAACTAACTGTTGGATTATTTTCATTGAGGCTAACGTTCTGACCGACCTTGCTGATGGTCAGACCGACCCAACACCAACGGTCAGAAAGATGACCATTGGGCACACATAAACACATAAGGGCACTAGAGCTCCGGAGACTCCGAGGCCTACCTCGGATACTCTAGAATGACCATCCAGGGAAAAACCTCCTCTCTATTAACCCATGGATACTCTAGGACAATACCTGGAGTTTCTGGCCTGGGGCTGACAGTCAGACCGCCCCTAGGGCTGATCAGACTAACCCTCTGGAAAGAGCACTCCTGACTCCGGTTCCTTTGCTCGGACCTTCCTGAAAAATCAAGATACTCTGAAAATACTTGGCTACAAAACTCTAAGTTTGGATACTCCATTTCCGGAGTCCCCGAACCTCAACCGATCAAAATTTCCACCAAGATCGGTAGGATCACTCACACCTAGACACAAAGACTAGACACAACTCATGCAAACCTAAGGATGCTCGAAGCCTCTGAGCACTCATGGCTCGGAACCTCCAGACAAGCTAGATCCCGAAGATCTAGCACTTCCACCACAAAGGGAACATAATGACATGCAACTTATGCAATGATTTGAGTACTCAACACACGTCGTGTTCAAGCTACTTGTTCGATAGCCCCTCTTGATAGTATGACTATCTATTTTGTAATTCGGTCTCCCTCAAAATTCCTTCAGACCGTTCAAGCTAGGAAAACCTAGTCTAGGCACACCTTTGTCTTGCGCATTCCACTTGAGCTCGATGATGTCCTTTTGATGCATTCCCATAAGTGGCACCTAACCGACACTCTTTCCATACACATACGTAGACAATTGGTCGGTCCAAAGAATGCAATACACAATTCTTACCAAGTCCTTTTGATCACACTATGACAAGTAGCATAATCTGAACGCTCGTATGTTGACCATCTCAAATCTAATCCTACCACTTCAGCTTGGTCAACCATTATTTTCTCTTGTCATTTTGATCTCTTGAAGCCACAACTTGAATTCTTTTCTTGAATTACTTGCTTCAAGATCTTAACCACATATGACCATCTTGATTACACCATGAACTCCATTTTGGTCATCTCTTGATTATCTTATAAACTTCACCATGATCACATATGGTTTACACTTTTAACCCGTTCTTGATCCCTAGAAGTTCACTTGTTTATCTTCTTAATCACATGCCATTCACTTCTTGAACTTACTAAAATTGATGCATATCTATGAATTGATGGGATTCATCACAGAATCCAACCAATATCCTTCATGCATCACCTATGAAACATAACCTCATATCCAACTCAAGGAAACTATTTGTCCATAGAAATTGTCATTGATGACCAAAACCATACATAGAGGCTAGATGCACTTTCATATGGATAAGGAGAAAGTTGGACTTAGAGGTTTGGTCATTGAGTACATACCCCTTGGATTTAAAACCAAGTATCCTAGCCCCACCCCCCATTATCCAAATAAACCCTTAGATGATTTTACCACTATGACAGGTGATGTGGCAGATGACTCAGGAGAGGCCCACATGTCAATCCTATTTTTAAATACTTTTTTGTTTCATTTTTTCCATTCTCTCATATCCTTCGTCTTCCCTCTCTTTCTCTTTGTTCCTGCTCGGCTCAATACTGTCACACACTTGATGCATCATTGGCCCTCCGTAGATCGCTCACTACCTACTCTTGTTGCCTCATTTACTCCCTCTCATTGGCTCCATCCCCTCCAATCTTGTCTTCCAACTCCCATAACATTGCCGATCTATAGAACGCTACTTGCCGGACCCGGATATGAAAAATCTGAACCCTCTGTGTATTCTGCATCAGTCCAGGATCACGCTAGTGCACACATGAAATAAAGATGAATATCATTGCAATATAATGATATTACCAAACAGATAACATGTTTTATTGACTAATACCTTAGGTTAAGAATAGCCTTGAGGCTAACACTCAAATAAGGCAATCGGCTGGAGAATCGCAATCCTAGATCCCATGATCTTCAAAGTAGATCTCCTTCTTCTGTATGATTGTTTACAACAAATATGACATGACGTACTCCATAAGTCACCAAGGAGGTGTAACAGATATAAATGATGCAAGACTGACAAAGGAAGGTTTCTACGGTTCATTTGCATAAAGCAAACAGGTAGTTGTAACATAGTAAATAAGTTCATAAAACAAAAGGATACTGGTCATGGGGCATAGCGTAATTTAACCCAAACACGTGTAGACAAAACTAGTGAACCCAAAAGTAATAACTGAAAAGAACCGGTAGCACAGACTACCAAAAGTAATCACTAAAAATACCTCAAAGTATCTCAAAGATTAACACAAGTTATCAACATAGGTGGCTGGATTGAGCTTGTTCATGACCATGAACATGATAAATCGATTAGTTTTGACACTCTGTAGAGGTTTTAAACTTTACCCACAAGATGTGATTTATCCCTTTTATTGGTACTCACCTTTGGTGTACCAATCAGGAGTCACAACATGGCTTTTACAAATACCTTCTCATGATACCAACCCCAACAAACCTTTCCATCAACATGTGATTGGCAATTCTCGATACTCATATAATTGTAGGCTAGGACCATCCCACACCAGTACTTGTGGTTGTACTGTTAAGACTCAAACCAGGTTACAGATTTAAGTCCTTAGGTCGACATCAAGCAAGACATTCACAACCCATAAATAATAATAAATGGTAACTTTCTCACAAATAGCCATTTGTTGCCGAGCAAAAAGGAAAATTACTCACGAACAACCCTTTGTTGCTGAGTACTGACCAACTTGAAAAATTCTTGTCCAAGTCTGGTTCTTACCAATTAACCAAAAAAGGCACCATCACTAGGCCTAAGACACATCACCCCTTTGATGTTCTCAAATTAAAGTTGTTAAACCAAGTAACGATCAGTAGCCCTTCGATGCATCATACTCAAATGGACTTAAACATAATTAAAGTTTATTAGACACAACTGATGTGAACGTCATTAGCACTAACATGAGCTAATGGTCTACAAGGGTTTACTAACATCAGTTTTAGGTATGGAAGTAACAAGGTAATGGTTGCATTTTAGTGGAGGCAATAATAATGACATTAGGCTTACTACCCCACTATTACTTGCTAGACTAACGTGCATGCATGAATTGGCAACCAAACTCATAGTTTGAAAATACTAGGTTCAATGATCAATGGAGGCAATAATAACATGGCATTAGGCCTACTGCCCCACTAATACTTGCTAGACTAACGTGCATGCATGAGTTGGCAACCAAACTCATAGTTTGAAAATACTGGGTTCAACATGATCAAAGGTGACTTGACTTGTTCAAATGATCCTTATATTTAGTCTTGAACTTGTCTCATACAGCTCCCAACTATCACCACAGCTAAATAAGAGAATATCGAAATTCAACAAAAATTCAAATAAAACTGAATAGAGATGGAGTGTTTGGAAAGATAGGGTCTGGCTATAGAGGAATAATGGATTCGATCGAGTTAGGATAGAAGGATTGCTGAATGGAAGAGAGATGAAGGATATATCCTCTTGAGATTGATACCAAAGGTTATTCAAAAATTATAAATAATTTAGGAAAAGGATTACACAGTTATGCCGTCAGGGGCAGCAGCAATTACCATGAACATGACTATGTCAAGGTTAGGGTAGTTGGTTTAGGGTTTTAAGGATTTCATATAGATGATCAACAACGAGG
The DNA here is from genome assembly GCA_019208055.1 of Stipa capillata. NCBI lineage: Eukaryota > Viridiplantae > Streptophyta > Magnoliopsida > Poales > Poaceae > Stipa > Stipa capillata. The sequence goes on along the minus strand of JAGXJF010005802.1, from coordinate 137,118 downwards.
GTTTTGACGAAAGATGTGATAAAAGAATTAAATCCAATCTCATAAAAAAAGAGGAAATCTAGCTCGAGGGTAACTCCTATAGGCATTTTGACAAAATAATTGACAACGAACGGGAATTGGTTGTCACGGCTTAGCATGCGATGATGCACGACGGAGTGGACTAAGGTTTAGGCCAAGCACTAGCTAGGGCCAGGCTAGGAGAATAGAGAAAGGGGCACATACTGTTATCTGCCTACAAAAAACAGGGAGTGGGAGAGGAAGAAACAAGAGAGAAGGCTAAGGCCAACGGGAGCTCATGCTCGCCGGAGAAGGAGAAGTGATGGTGACCGCCTGAGGATGTAAATGGAACCGCGAGGACATGGAGATGTTGATGGTCCTCTCAATCGGGACAAGTACCACCGGGCGATGGTAGGAGGTGATGACCAAGGGCGTCGGCGGTGATTCTTCATGGTGACAAAGATGCAGTGGCGGAATCAATCAATTGATTGAGGAAAAATGCTCAGGAGGCGTAGGAGAAGACTAGGTAGGAAAGAATTGGCACGGAACTCACCAAGGATGGAGAACCGAGGCGGCACAGTCTCACTGGAGCTAGAGAAGGTGACCAGAATTCTCGTTGTGCGGTGGTCGACGGGAGCAACCAACCATGAAGTCGAGCTACTAGTGTTGTCGAAGTTCCGCCAGCAGGCGGACTCGACCAGAGGGGCTTCCTTCATCGGAATTTCTTGCAGCGGTGGCAGACACCATAAGACATGATACTAGGGCATGCAGCTATGGGAACACGTGCGAGATGCAGAAGCCAAGCTGGGGGAGGTGGCTTTGTAAATAGGGCCTAGGGTTTATGCGAAGGAGCCACAGTGGAGGAGGCATGGAACGCACACTAAGGAATAGTGACAGCGGCGCCATCATGCTTGGTCGGGACACCAAGAAGGACGTAGGATGGGTTGGGGTGCCAACCCCTATGGCTAATGGGCCGGCCCTGCTGGTAGGCGAGTGAACAGTTGGGCTGGCTCTCGGCTTGGTTGGGCCAAGACGGACGTAGGCGATGCATGAGGCCTAGACGGGAAAGGAGGGAGCATGCCCGAGGGAGAAGAGGGCCGGCGGGAAGACAAGCGGGCTGGGGCAAAAAATTTGGGCTAGCTGAGGCGGGAAGGGAAATGGGCTTCGACCCAGAAGATTTTTAAAATAAAAGGAAAAAGGCTTTTTTTCTTTTCAAAAAATACCAAAAAAGCAAACAGAGCTCTAATAAATACCTAATCAACTCCAATAAATCTAGAAAGATTCATATGTGCATACTTTAGTATGAAAAATCCAAATAAAATATAATCAACCAAATTTTAATTTTTATATTCATCAAATTAAATAATAAAATTAGAAAAATTCAATTAAGCTTTAATTAATTCAAGAAAATACTAGAATCCGGATGTTACACTGCGGTCCCGTATCCTCCCTAGACCGCCTCCTTTCTGTCGCCTTCATCCCCTTCCTCTGGTAAGAGTCACATGCACCGGTTGTTCGACTTCACCAACTCATGGGTGCCCTGGCTTTCTTCTACCTCTGGATCTAGCTAGTCTCGGTCCAAAGGTGGCCTAGGAGTCACGAACTCCATTGGCGAGCCATGCCTTCTATAGATGCCTCTAAACTCCCTCCAAGGACTCCTATCTCTTGGTTCCTCCCATCCGTAGACATATGACGGTCTCTAGCTAGGAGGCTTTCACACACCATCGACAAAAAGATGGAGTCATCTCCATCTTCACAAGCACCAAGTGTCCTAGAGAGCATGGGATCCTCACTGACGGAGTACGATGGCAACGCCACTTCCTTCATCAATCCTTAGGTCCAGACTTTGCATGAGTTCGTGCCACACATGCTTAGGGGTAGTTTTCTAATTTCTACCTTTTATGTTGCCCTTTCTTGTAAGCAATGCAGGTTGCAATCTTCTAGTGGGGTCTGGCCCCACCAAGTTTAATCTAATGGAAGAGGTTATATATATTTTTAAACTATATAAATGTTGAAGTACTAAGGATCTATTTTCTAGATTCGATGCAACTAACAAATGTACAGATGAAAAAACCACATCATGTCCAACATGGCACGTGTCTTTAGGCTGCTAAGAGCATCTCCAACCAACACCCAAAATTCCACTCCCTATATCTCCATATGGGAAGCCTCCCTAAAAGATTCTGTCACATCCCGATTTTCCAAAACCCAAAAATTCGGGCTAACAAAAACTTTTTACGCTAATAATGCCAGCTAAAGTACACCAGATTAAAACCTTTTACTAACAACACTAACTAAATTACACCTGATTAAAAACTTTATTTCAAATTGTGCTTCTGCCAAACCCTAACGTGCGACAAGCCGAAATCTTCCACCTCGGTTCCATCTCCTTAATCTACGTTTTGTCGAAACTCTGTCTGGCAAAGGATACCAACACCACTTCACACCTTGTCTCCATACGTGGCCACCCGCCCTTGCATCCCCGCCACGAAACCACCTTCGGCATCCCTTATTCCTTTTTCCTAGCCGGTGCAACCAAGATCCATATCTGCCGCTAAGTGCCACATGGTGCTTTTGTGAAATTGAGACATATATATGTCGCAAACCATTCTCGAATGATGTAATCCTCTGCCACCTACCTAGCCATGTCCTATCGTAAGTATGTGCACATATATACCGCTATTATATACACGCATATACGCAAACCCCAACCTCTCCTTCCAAACTATATGACTTAAACCTCTCCTCCGTATTCTATCCTTGATATCCATCATTACCTAGTGCACGGAGAAATTGCGCGAGTATGAACAACACCAAACCTCAAATGCCTTGCGACAACCATTCTACCCTGGACACCGATGACATCTGGTCAGGTTATCGTGTAAATGCATACAAATATACATCTATGGTCATGTCTCCACCTCAAATTTAGGCCTACCCATGACATCCGTTACAAAGCTTCTTATGTTATCCTCGTGCCATCGGTCAAATGTTCTAAACCTCAAATCTTTTCTCGCGCGGCAAGTTAATTAAAACCCTAAGTATTACATTTCTAAAAATGTTCCCAAGATTTAAGGGAGGCGGTCTTCAATGCACGTAGCTTCCATATATGATTGGCCACCCCTAGCTTTATCTGACGTTCCAAATAATTTAAAATCAAGGATATGGCCGAACGTGGGAATTAGCTTAATTCAAGTTAATTTAAACACCCAAAAATCTCCAAACTTTCATGAGCATCTTATATGCCAGCTTCATCTGTTTTCGAAATAAAACTCCCTGGCATCTTAAAAATTCCTTCCGACATCTTCATAACCATCTAGAGTGCCTTCAATGCGCCTTCTTGTTCTTTTACAATCAGCCTTCTCTCCCTACCTGCTAAATTTCCCCGGTTTGTACCAACCGACATCACTTGCTCTCCCTGCCGTGTGGCCCCGGCTCCACCGACCAGCACCATTCCTCCTCTTCCCCAAGCTTCTTCCACCCCTTGATTTCCCTCCGCTGTCTTCTCCAAATACCGCCTACCAAGCTGCTCCACAGCTACCACCCAAGCCCCCACTACTGCGCCCCCTTTCCTCCTCACTCGCTCCCTAGTTTCTTCCTCCCCAATCTCTTTCTCTCTTACCGAGCACCCAGGTGCATCTTCGGTCTACTCCTCTTCCCCCTGGTTTCTTCCTCCTCTAGACTTCCCCTGTTTCCCTTGCGTGTCCCGTCCGAGCTGCCTTGAGTGGGCCTAGCCAAGCTCCTCGAGCTTCTGAGTTCCCACCAGTGCCGCCATGGCCGCTGGACCCCTTTTCCTCCACACCGGCGAGTTCCTTTTTCCCGAGCTACCTCGCACCGCTGCCCAGCTTGCCGCTCCGCAGGACGTCCCGGAGCTCTGACCCCCAGCGGTTCTTCGTTGATGACAAGCCTCCGCGCCGACCTCCCTTTCTGAAGCGCGCCGCCGTGGAGGTCCTCAGCCGCTACAGCTTCGCCCCCACCGCCCTCCTCTAGATCTCCTCTGGCTCGGCACTGCTTCGCGCCACCGCACTGCCGGTGCGCTTGGCCTCGCCCCCGACACCAGCGTGGGCTTCGCCGTCGCCAGCCAAGCTGTGCTCCACCTGCCGATTTGTTTGGCAAACAGTGCCTCCTAGATCCCTCTCCTCATTCCCCGCTATTTCCCCACCGAGTGGTCGCCCCGGCCATTACTTCTTCAACCCCGCCGCGACAAGAGGCCAGCGCCGCCGCCGCTCTCAGCCACGCCAACCCGAGCTGCTCAAAGCTGCGTCGCTGCTCTGCCCAAGCTGCCGCGGCCACCCCCTTTTGCTCTGCGCGCTGCCACGGCAGCCCATGGCTGCTGCCGCTGCCACCCTACCTCTGCCGCGGCAGCTCACGGCCCCGCCTTGTCTTGCCGTGGCAGCTCTCGGCTACTGCCACGGCCAGCACCAGCGCCCCGCCACTTTACTTCTGCCGCGGCAAGCCACCGCCGGCCGCGGCCAGGATCTACACCAACCTCGCCTCGGACACCAGCACGGCCGCCCCGTGCGCCTCACCAAAACTACCAAAGACGACTCTACCCACCGCCGGTAAGCCAACCTCCCCGGTCCTAACTCCCCATGCGAGCTAAACTTCCTCAGTCATGCCGTAGCAGGCCAAACGAAAGGCCCAGTAGCAGCATAGCATGGCCCACAGCTGGTTTAGGAAAAACGAGTCTGCATCTTTGCGTGTTCCTTGGTTCAGCCGGCTGATTAAGTACAGAACCACGGTTCCAATTGTTTCTGCCAATTCGATGTCATTTAGGCCGGTTTTTCGAGACCCCGAACCGGTTCTGAAACCATAGATTTATCTCCTACACCTCCATTCAACCACAATTCAAAGATAGAACTTATTTTCATAGGGACAGAAAAGAATCGTACTAAGTGAGAATTTCTAATGCAGGAAATATGAAATCTGTTGGATATGATTCTAGGGCACTATAACAATATTCTATGGGTGTTTTCAAAACTGATTCAAATTATTTCCAACTAACTTAGAAGTCTTGACTGTACGTCATAGGTGATAACCGCTATTGCATGTTGACAAGTTGGCTAAGTAATTGGTTATAGGTTCGGGGGACATGCTGAAACTTGCGTTACCCTAACAGCCTTGTCGCCCCCTGGGCACCAGCAAACAAGTATCGAGATTTCTCTGACCCTAATGAAAGGGGGAAGCATGTTACGTATATATGCCCTATGCCATATCCAAACGCTACGTATCCACACCAGAACCCTAGAAACCCTATTGTCTATTCACCTCCGACATAACCTTACTTGCGTTAGCATATTCTAGACCTAAGAAAACGGAGAAGCTCACTATCTCCTTTCGCTCGAGGATTTTGTACGAGAGGTTTCCACTTGGCGGAGCCTCATAAAATCAGTAGCTGCCCTAATATTCCACGAGCATACAAATTGATGCTCTGGTTCTGTATTTGTTGTTATTGAGTTTTCTCTCGCACCGTCATTTATTCGATGTTTTGCCGACGTGTAGATTCTGATGTTATGACGGATTGTACAATGGATCCGGATGAATGTCGTATCAAGCTCAAGTTCGAGACTCGGCCAATTTGCCAGGCAAGCATTTCCACCTTGATCATGTTGAATCCCATATTTGTGAAACGTAACTATTTTGATTGTGAACCTTGCATGCTATGTGAGTACCACGATATTTTATGCTAGCATAGTTACACCTAGTAGATGCATGTGGCGTAGGGCTTGGAAATCCGACTCTTGTAACCCTAGGCTTATTTAGTCAGTTGTTATTCGACCGACATAATAATAGGAATATAGGCTTTAGCCGTGCTTAGACTTGCTGTAGATAAAACTAAAGTTTTACCAGTTACGTTGAGCATGGGATCAAAAACCCTCGGTTTGTTTAGGCATTCCGAGGAATCTTTTAAAAAGAAAATGTTTGCCAAAAATCCCGAATGAAATGATGGAGGATTTGGATTCGGGCAAGAATGCTAAGGGTGTTTTGGGGTGGTAGAGTAGCCGATCGCTACTTGAGGCAGGAAAGGGTAGGGTAGCCGGTTGCTACTTGAGGCATGGAATGGTAGGGTAGCCGGTTGCTACCTGAGGAGATGGTTGGACATGGAGTCTTGCTCGAATCAATTAAGGACCGAACCTAAGTGCCGCTAAATCAGTTCCACACCGTACGTCCACATGTCCTTTATGGGAAGGACTTGATTCGGTACCTCATCTAATACTAGAGCTCAGAACCGTGGGAAGTTAGGATGATGTGCTAGGGTGGATTTCGGATCCCTAGTGAATCTTCACGGGACTGCGTGGAGGTAAAGCTCATGATGAGTTCCACGACTGTGTGGAGGTAAAGCTCTCAAAGGGTTCCACGTAGTACGTGAAAATATGGTTCGACACAAAGGTGGGGAGTCCCATTTTTGTCATCCGGGATGCAAAAGTTAGGTTACCCATCTAGCGGGTCCAGCTCTAGTGTGAACACGGGCGAAAGGTCTCGTTGTACTAGCCCTGTTAGTATACGGTGCACAGTGTACCCAGGGCGAACTACATCTTGTGGGTAAAGCCGTACAACCTCTACAGAGTGTTAAAAACTATTTGAATAGCCGCGTCCTCGGTCATGGACATAAACTGGCAAGGCCACACACTGGTTAGACTAAGTTTTGCTTGTGAAAGCTGGGGAAAGGGATTAAGGACGTGGGCATGATGTGTCCACAGGGAGCAATTTATGCTACACGGCTGGTAGCTAGGAATTGCAGAAGAGGAGACAAGCTATACTGCCCGGGGTAGTGTGAGCTGAAGCCACAAGGGTAGGCGGTGATGAACGAGGCTATCCCGCTGAGGCAAGAGAGGAGAGGTAGCAGAGACTACCTCGAATGTTGACTTGTTACTTTAACGTTCTTCGATTTACAAGACTGCCTTGAAATCTATTACTCATGTTTAAATTGAAATCTTACATTTTCGCACAACAAGAAACATAGGACAGAGCTATCCCTTGATTCATACCTTGCATGAAATATTGCCGTATAATCTCTCCTGTGGGAATAGCTTGCGAGTACATTCAAAGTACTCACCTGGCTTGTTGATTTGGCCAGACAAAAGAGACGACAATCCTGAGGATACGACTCGATCGCAAAAGCTAGGGCGTAACCCCAGTCAGTTGCCTGTCGGGTATGGCATATTGATGGGCCACATCACTGTTGATTTCCGCTGCAGATTTATAGCCGTTGGGCTACAGGTATCAGATTAATGACCTTGATGGTCTGCTCATATATTTCGTATTATGCTATAATTGTATGTATGTCAATGATATACAGGTTAACTCATGAGTACCGACTACTGATCCAGGGACTGGTACAGTAATCACGAGGGTTTACCCGGCCTAATAACCAGGTACGCCACAGATTATCTCCCTATAACTCTTCACCCTCCAACCGACTCCCTAAATCTCACTCTCTATATTCCACTCTCCTATATTTTGTTAATATCTTGTAACTAACATGTTATTTGTAATGGTTTATATTTCTAACGGGTAAAATTGTAACAGCTATATTTCTAATGGCAATATTATGTAACGGCTATAATTTTAACAACTATAGGTTATATTTTTTTTGGTCTTAATGCAAAGCCATTCGCTAGTCTTAGTAGTTGCTCCTCTACGACATCACAATGAGTCATCATAGCTCACTCATGCAACCTCTTTTGGATTCGTTGTTGTTGGATGATGACGTTAAACTCTTCTTGCTATAGTAATCGCAATACACAAGCACTATGAATGCTCCACACCATGGTGGTTCTGTGTCTGGACGTTAGGTAATCCATCGCAATAGAGAAGTCGGGCATTTTAGACTCTACCAAGACTACTTTTCAGATGCTCCTACCTACGACCCAAATATCTTTCGCCGCAGGTTTGCAACTGTTACCATATGTTTTTATTCATCTTTTTTGTTGATCCTCTTGTTTAAAACTCATTCTTATTTTCCGTGCAGGTTTAGACTGTGTCATTCTTTTTTCCGCATAATGGATGCTGTAGAAAGCCACGATCTATTTTGTACAGAAAAGAGATATAATTTGACGTCTTGGGTTATCTTCTTTGCAAAATATCAGCATTTCAAATGCTAACCTATGGAGTACCTACGGATGCTACAGATGATTATCTCCAAATTGGAGAAACTTCTGCTATAAAGAGTCTTAAAAGATTTGTAAAAGCTATTATTGAAGTCTATAGAGATGAGTATTTGAGGTCTCCAAATAATAATGATATTGCTAGGCTACTTGCTATTGGAGAGGAAAGAGGTTTTCCCGAAATGCTAGGGAGCTTAGATTGCATGCATTAGTGGTGGAAAAATTACCCTGTAGCATGGCAAGGTATGTACACTAGCTATGTGCACAAGTCCACAATCATTCCAGAAGCCATTGCTTCACAATATCTTTGGATTTAGCATGCGTGTTTTGGTTTACTAGGATCTCACAATGATATTAATATTCTTTATTGGTCGCCTCTCTTTACAAAGCTAGCCAAAGGGCAAGCTCCAAAAGTGAATTATAGCATTAGTGGCCACGATTATACAATGGGGTATTACCTTGCAGATGACATATATCCTACTTGGGTGACATTTGTAAAGAATATACCATCTCCACAAGGGAATAGGAAAAATTATTTGCCCAAACTCAAGAAGTAGGAAGGACGTTGAACAAGCCTTTGGAGTTCTAAAAGCCCGCTTTGCCATTGTTCATGAACCAGCTCGATTTTGGGATCAAGAGACACTCGAGCATATCATGATAGCCTGTGCCATCATGCATAACATGATAATTGAAGATGAGCGGGACGAAGACCCGAAAGGTTTCAACTATGATGGAGTGGGAGAAAATATGACAGTTTCACATGAACATACACCTAGAATTTTTGAGTTTATTCAAACTCATCATTCTATTAGAAGCAGGCAAGCTCACTCTTAGCTTCGAAATGATCTAGTCGAGCACCTATGGCAACGTTATGGAGGGATGTAGTCTTTTTACTTTATGTATGTAGTTGCTAATGTTTTCATAATGTATGTAGTTATTTTAATATTGTAGTCAATGAACCCAACATTTCAGACATCACAACAATTCATACAACACAATTGTTCATACAAGAATTGCTCATACAACTTAACAATTCGTACAACACAATAGTTCATACAAGATTAGCGAATACAACATAACAGTTCAAACAACACAATACTTTATACACAATAGTTTATACAAGAACAACGAATATGACTCAACAGTTCATAAAACACCATAGTTCATACAAGAATAGCGAATATGACTCAATAGTTCATACAACATAATAGTTCATACAAGAATAGCGAATACGACTCAACAGTTCATACAAGAATACAATATTGGACTCAATTGCGTCATCGAGTGATAATATCATTCTACAAGTTCATGTAGGCCCTATTTGGTTGGGCTTTTTAGTAGCTTTCCACTGGAAAATGCTAGAGCCCAACCAAACGGCCAGCTTTTCGGTAGCTTTTGCCAATGGTAGTTGTGGGTTTTGCAGTGCAAATTTAGCTGTTTGGAAAAGCTGCCTTCCCTCAGCTTTTTGCAATGTACTGAAACTTTGTTGCTCATTTTCTAAAATATTATAGATGGTTTGGATCAACCGAAAGCAATATGTTCACTTTCTCATAGCCACAATAGTTTTTCTAGACAGCTAGCCAACAACAGCTTTGTTAACATCCACAGCCAAACCAAACATGCCCGTAGTATTCTTGCTGTGGCCTAGAAAGAGCACTAATGTCCATATTCATAATTCTCTCCTCTTCCAACATTCTCTTGAATTCGAACTCTCTTTCCCTTATTTTAAGCATTCTCTTCTCATTTGCAATCTTCTCTTGTTCTTGCACAATCCTCTCTTCTTCTAGTGCATAAGCTTGTGCATAGCACTCATCTTTCTTGCACTCTTTCACGGCATTCACCTCACTCTTCTTTGACCAAAGATTTTATAGCACTTCCTTGTAAATATTATCATTTGGAGGCAAAACTTTTACCTCATCATTCTTTCTCCGCCTTCCTACCAATTGGCCTTCCATAGCCCTCCACTATTGGAGTAGGAGCCTCTGCTTAATCATCACAGCGACTAGAATCTGTACTAGGCGTAGAAGTACTTGGACTTGAATGGATGGTTGTCTTCTGTTTTTCTAGGAAATCCTATCAGTCCATTTTGGATGGTGGTGTAGGACATTCTAGCACTACAAGTATCTGAAGGCTTTCTTCTCTTCTGCCATGTATACACTACATGCCTGAATAATCTGTACATGTAAACATATGTTAATACAATTGCATACAACAGTATGAAGTTAAAAGCAAATAAAGGATATACCTGCATACATTATCACTATCTATCATCCCACTCTGCCTTCTACGCTCAATTTGGTCATAACATCCACAAAACTTGTTAATCTTTTATTGAATAGTACACCAACTTTTCATAAGGGAATTTTGATTACGGTCTGACTCGAAGGTCATGTTCTCATGGAAGTAACAGTGGATTCTACTCCAATATATAGAGCGAGATTGTTCGTTGCATTTGGTGCATTCATACTTATATTAAGCCATGCTGACACCAACATATTGTCTTCCATCTCGTTTAAATTATTTGTTCTCTTGTTGCTAGGTATGTTAGAAGGAACAACTTATTCAATTGGGGACTGTTGCTCCTCAATTGGGCTAAAATGTTGGGTTTCATCCCAAGATATGTCATCATTTCCTTCATTCAACAAGTTAACATAAAATCCACCCATACTCTCTATTCTGCGAACATAAGTTGTACTTACGATAATAACAAGTCAGACATCCCTATACCATAAAATTAATAGAAGACATCTATTTATCAAAATACTACAATACTTCTACGTTCAAACTAGTACAACACTAGTACAACAATATAGATACCACATTACTTCTATGTTCAAAGTAGTACAACATTAGTACAACAATACATATACCACTAGTACAACATAGTATGCAGCAAGCTAACATTTGAGATCAATACTCTCATCCTCACAGTACTCCCAGTAATCATGTTTACCACTATCATCAGTATCATAATCACATAGGACACAATCATTAGGGTCTACAAGCTGGCAATCAAGGTCGTCTTGCTCAGGAGTTATCACATCTCTTTCAAGCAACTCCGTTGACTGTGCCACAACTTGATCAAGGGTTTTCGCAAGTTGTTCGATTTGAAGTAGCATTATGTTCATATGTTCTGAGCAAGGACAATACGAAGGAGGTAAATTATCTATGGCTAATTTCTTAATAGAACATGCTATCCTCTCTATTTCCTTTATTGTCCAAGCCCATCCTTCTTTATTGTCCATCCTTGTTGATCATATGATCAAATAAGCTACAACTAAATTACTAATAACTATTTCTATATATTTAGACATTTAATTACTACTAACATTATCTCAAATGTTACATCACATAACATACTTCAAATTCTATTGCATTTTACATTACAACAAGGTGGAATTCTAATACTTATTATGCACAACAAGCATGATAGCAGAGTGCAACACTAAACATTATTATCTATAGTGACATAAAGCATAAATCAGAATCGAGATAACAAAAAAGATGGAAGCTAAATAACCCAAGACTATTAGAGAAGCATTTAAACCAGCAGCAACTAAACAAAGCTCATCTAGCATGGTTTAGTTAAAATTTTCTACATCTGTGGAGAACACACAAAATATTGCAACTTGCCAAGAAAAATGAACTGGATATGACCACTAGTACAATGCATATGTACCACTACCAAGCAATCTTACAAATCTAGCATAACAACATTGAAATACTTCTAAAAAATGGGCCAAAATACTGCAGTTTCGATTGCTACTCAGGAGTGACGAGTGACCACTTCAAATATTGTGTAAGTGCGTAGCTCATTAACAATTGTAGACATACTTTTTTTAAAACTACAGTCCTAATCTACCAAAGAAGCCTAAGATATTAGCTTAATTATGTAATACAGCTCAATTATTTTTTGATTTATTTGTATCCATTTTAATCTTCGCAAAATCTGAGACTAAAGATTTAAGAGATGTCAATTATGTCAATCAATACTGTTATCATGGTATAAATTACCTAATTGAACCAAGTCTAAGATTCCTCAATTACTGAAATATAGAAAAGAGAAATGGAGCAAATAGAAAAAGATCCACACTAAACTAACCTACTGATCATATCAATTGACCTAAAAGATTTGCTTATCACTAAACTATCTACTGACTAGTGTGGCCTCAATGTCATATAGTAAATGAATCATCGAAATGTGACTGATTTAGAAGCTAGTAGTGTCAACAAGCTTGTCACTAAACTAATCTACTAACTAGTGTGGCCTTAGTGTCATATAAAAAGGGAATCACCCAAGTGTGCTGATTAAGAAGCTAGCATGTCAACATGGTTATCACTGAACTAATCTTACAGACTCTCATGCATCCAAATGCTAATAGTGTAAACTACCACGAGAAGGCAAAAGAACTATAAAGCTCGTCTCATGTGCAGTAAGCAAAGAACTACAGAACACCCAAAGAACACCAGTTACCTGTGTCTCCGTTTATGGAAGAGGATGGAGGATTGTGCTTCGTGGGACTACGCCGATGCTGCTCTAGGCCTCGACGAGGATGTAGGGTGTTTACACCAAAAACCTACAATCCAACGCAATCCACCATTGAATCAAACCAAAAGCATTTGAACTCCACTGAATCAAGCCAAAAATTCCCCTATGCCTTACCTTGCCATCCTCCTTCAGTTGCAGGAAAACTAGGTGCCAGGGGAGAGGACATAAGAGCAGGGGCAGCAATGGATGCCATTGAGCACTGCATGAGGCGAGATCGGTGCCAAACGGAATGGTGGCCGAGGATGTGGATGTAGTAGGTGGAGGACCGGAAGATGGTGATGCGATGTCGGCAGCGGACAAGGTGGCTCGCTAGGGATGGATGGCGAGGCGGTGATGGGCTCGAGGGCGAGGCGGCGCTGGGGGAGGACGAGAGGAGGCACTGGGAAAGCATGGTCGAATTAATCGAATGCACAAATGTGTTGTGAGCACCAACCTCCAAGAGACACCGTAGCTGTGGACCTTGGAGTTCTTCAACCTTTCCGTATTCAACCTTCCTGCGGCTCCTCATCCACTTCTAGCGGCACAACAACATTGTCCGCTTCTTTTTTCTCTAGCGGCATGGTGAGGGAAGGCGACGCGGCCAGGGGATGGTTGACAACGAGCAAAACTGGGGATCCTCCCTTCTTTTTCCTAGATCTAAGAGGTGTGAGAAGGGAGATCTAGGAGGAGGAGGAGGAGTGAGACGAGCTCACTGTTGATGGCGCCGGATATGAGCTCGCCACGAAGACCTTCGGCAGCTCCTACGGTCGGCGCGACGAGGGGAGGCGGTGCGGCACGGATCTGGGTGGCAGGAGGGACCTCTCCAAGGCTGGTAGTTGGGCGATAGCGAGCCGTGTTGGACTACCTAGAGATAAGGAGTGAGGTCGGGCGGATAGGGAGCGAGTTGGGATAGGGAGGCGATGGGGAGTTGGTTGGAGGAGATTTTTTGGTTTTTTTTTAAACTTTAGGATAGAGAGAGATAGAGCACCGGTCGAAGATGTTCTCAGAATCTAGTAAAAGCATAACTTTATGGAATGAACCTTTTATCATATGCAAATTTTTGTAACGCCGGTAATTTGTGTAACTAGGGTCGAATTAGCCGATATAAAAACATAATTTTCTGTTATGAAAATCTGTGTGCATGGCACGATAATATGTATAATATTTAATGTACAAAAGAATTAGTAAAAGAAATGAATTGAGAATCATCCCCATATCAGTCCCAATTCACTCCCCCTGCTCTCTCTAGAGGGGCAGAGACGAGCACGAGGCTGTCTACTCCTACTCCTACTCCTGGCTGGTGGACTAGTGGTGGTCTCCCTCCACTGTACAGTCCGCACTCTCCTCGCCTCGCCCTTCCGGCCATGGCCCTCCACCGTCCCCAGGTAAATTTCGCCTTCTCCCGGCGAACCTCTCCAGCTCCGGCGACCTAGCTCTCTTCTCCGGCGACCTCCCTTCTCCGGCCACCGGCTGCTACCGCCCCCTGTCCTCCCTTGCCACCAGATCGACGGCCACCCTGTCCTCCTATCGGGCCTCCGCAGATCTACGCGGGCGGTGGCTCTATCGTCGCCGGCCCACCTTACCCAACGGTCCTCCCTAGCCATGGTGAGTTCCTTGTCCTCCTTATTCTAGATCCTCTCGTTCCTTGCACACCGTCGCCGCCGAATTTGCGAAGGCGCCGAGACTGCGGCTAGCCTGAATTGAAAATAAAATTTCGCTTTTGAGCGCTAGGTGGTGCTGTTGTAGAATTGGAGTCGGTGGATTGTAGATTGGAGGAGTTGGTGGATTTTAGACTGTCAGCCTCCTTTTGGAAGCTAGGTTTTTTCATTATCACACTTGCTGCTGGCTATCATATTTAAGGTACATTTTTCCGTGTTTCCGGCTTATATTAGATTGTGAACCTCCTTTTGAACTATGTCCAAAAGCATTCCCAAATAACTTCCTACAACCAACTTATCTTATTGATTCATTTTGGTCTATTATTTGAGGAGTCATACTGCCATATGTTGGATCCTACCAATTTGTTAGGTACGTTAGCTTATTTTTGGATTTTGGATGAAATAAAGTAGAACAATACATATGCTCTTTTGAATCTTAATGTTTCACGGCTTCTCTTCACTCCATTTATTCCTGGCAATCTGTTGGAACATTTGTTTTCGCCTAGTTGCTTCTTATCTTGAACACTTTCACTGGCAATAATGAATTTTGGAACTTCCATGTGTTGTTCCACTGGGAGGAATGCTACTTGTAGAGAACTTTGCACTTATTCTCTGCAAAGAGAGCTTTATTCTTTGAACATCTTCCCCATTGTAGTGCCTTTTGTGCTGTCTGGCATGCTTCATTTTGTATTTATTGCCTTCTACAACAGGGCATAACGTTATTAGTTTTATATTCTCTCTTCTTCCTTTGGTACTTCAGCATTTTTACAATTCCTGATTGGTAAAACTTGTACACAAAATCCTGATTATATTAGTCATTTTATTGCAGATGACTGATGCCACTTTATTTTATGTTCTTAATCATTCTGCATCAACTTCAAACTGAGTTACATACTATATATACTTAAGGTTCTGCTCTCCAATGCTACAGATTAATAACATTGAGGATTTCTAAAGCTCAAAAGAACTAGATGATACTTGCATAATGCGGCCTTCAGATATTTGGAAGGCGCATGCAGGATCATCGCAGTCAGAGGGGTCAGCACTGGATATGGAGAGAAACGGATGCAATCATAACTGTTGCCCGTCCCCTCTCCAACCAATTGCCTCAGCTGGTCAGCACTCTGAAAGCAGCGCTGCATACTTTTCTTGGCCTACATCTACTCTAATGCACGGTTCTGCCGAAGGCCGTGCTAATTACTTCGGGAACCTACAGAAGGGCGTATTACCAGGACATCTTGGTCGCTTACCAAAAGGCCAGCAAGCCACCACCTTGCTTGATTTGATGATTATAAGAGCATTTCACAGCAAGATCTTGCGCCGTTTTAGTCTTGGTACAGCAATAGGCTTTCGAATCAGGAAGGGAACATTGACTGACACACCTGCCATCCTTGTCTTTGTTGCTCGGAAAGTTCACAAGAAGTGGCTCAGGCCTACACAGTGTCTTCCAGCTGCCCTCGAGGTAGACTTGTTTTGCATCATGTAGTTTAGCAGTTTATTCAGATAATATGAAATTTTATGTTCAATTTTTACTGTTCCATAAACAGGGACCTGGGGGTGTGTGGTGTGATGTTGACGTTGTTGAATTCTCTTATTATGGTGCGCCTGCTCCAACTCCAAAGGAACAATTGTATGATGAACTTGTTGATGGACTCCGTGGTAGTGATCCATCTATAGGTTCTGGTTCACAGGTCATATTTCTTTTTCACAGTTACTATTGCTTTGTTTCTCCTTTCACACAGAAAGAAAAGTTAATGCACTGCACAGGTCACTCTTGATCTCCTGGAAATATTTATTATCTGATCTGCTTTGATATAATCATAGAAGGACCAAAGCTTCTGTTCTTTTTTATTTCACTAATCTTTCCTGCACATCATAATCATCATTTAGCTGTCAGCTCTCTACATACACATCAGTTTCATGAATTTGACATTATAACTTAGAGTTGTTTTGTTTTTAATCTTCAGGTAGCTAGCCTTGAAACATATGGGACTTTGGGTGCCATTGTGAAGAGTCGAACTGGCAACAAGCAAGTAGGCTTCCTAACGAATAGACATGTGGCAGTTGACCTGGATTATCCTAATCAAAAGATGTTCCATCCCTTGCCCCCTAATCTTGGACCTGGAGTTTACCTAGGTGCTGTTGAGAGAGCAACATCATTTATCACAGATGATGTCTGGTATGGTATCTATGCGGGAACAAACCCAGGTAACATATTTGTTTATGATAATTGCTTTATTATCTTAGTGTGACAACTCAATTACAAACTCTAGTCAATCGTTGTCAGAAAATTAATGTCTTTCGTGTTTTGGCATACACTTGTATCATCTTCTGTCGGATCTATGCTGCAGTTCGTTCACCATTGCCTTTTCATGTATTATTGTCATTTGTTTTCTTATAATGGTCTCCTTCCCTAAAATATCCTTTAAGGTCTCCTTCCCTAAAATATCCTTTAACTTGTGATGCCTCTGCAGAAACATTTGTCCGTGCTGATGGTGCATTTATACCATTTGCTGATGACTTTGACATTACCAATGTCAGCACTTCAGTTAAAGGAGTTGGAGTCATAGGTGATATCAAGGCAATTGATCTACAGTCCCCAATTGGCAGTCTCATAGGGAAGCAAGTTGTCAAAGTTGGAAGAAGCTCAGGTCTGACAACAGGGACTGTTATGGCATATGCTCTTGAATACAACGATGAGAAGGGCATATGCTTCTTTACTGACTTTCTTGTCGTGGGGGAGAACCAACAAACATTTGATCTTGAAGGGGACAGTGGAAGCCTTATAATCTTAACAGGACAAGATGGTGAGAAGCCACAGCCTATAGGGATTATATGGGGCGGTACAGCTAACCGTGGAAGGTTGAAGCTAAAAAGTGGTCAAGGTCCAGAGAACTGGACAAGTGGTGTTGATCTCAGCCGCCTTCTTGATCTCCTGGAGCTTGATCTAATCACGACAAGTGAAGGGTTGCAAGGTCTGTGCATTCTTAACACTGAGAAATTTGATAACAACTAGACATGTTAACCTTGATCGTAGTATCACCTTGATTTCCACTGATGAAACATGTATCACTCTTTCTACAGAGGCCCTAGAAGAACAGAGAATTACTCTAGCAGCAGCTGCTGCAGCTGCTAACTCTACTGCCACAGAATCATCACCTGTCGCAGCCCCTCAAGAAAATGAGAAAGTTGACAAGATTTATGAGCCCCTTGGAATCAACATCCAACAACTTCCCCGAGACGGTTCCACTAACTCGACGAACCAACCCTTCGGGCCCAATGAATTCCATGTCGACACAATGGAAGGTGTAAACAACGTCGAAGAGCATCAGTTCATCCCAAACCTCATTGGCATGTCCCCGATGCGTGATGCTCAAGAAGGCAACAGTGAGTTGAACAACTTGGTAGAGCTGGAGAATTCACCTGAAGACATTTGTTTTTCTCTGCATCTAGGCGAGCGGGAACCAAAAAGACTCCGCTCCGATTCGACGGTGGATATAGACTTGCAGAAATGAGGGCACTGTGCAGCAGATCCAGCCAAACGGCATAGCGTGTCATTCCATCATCCAGCTTTTGTATGAATTATTGAAGGCAATTCCAATTTGTGCCCGCAATGGAAAATAAACTATCTGTGAGAACCTGTTGTATTGCTGGGAGCCAGTTTAAGTAGTTTCAGGGGAAGAAGCTCGTGAAGCTGGCCACTCCTGCAGTTTTGTGTCTACACTGTAGTAAACTTCGTAAGATGCGGGCAAATTTTATTAGATCAAGGTGCCATGGGATCTTGTCATTTATTGCATACTTTGTGTATGTGTAAAAGTTAGCTTGAGATGCTTAGACACTAGCATTGGCATTGCAAACTACAGTCTGATGAATTGGAATAAAACTGAACATTTCGCTAGTTTCCTGGTATTGTGTGATTCAGAAGGCAAGCAGCTTAAGGTTCAGCTTTTCCAGTTAGGGACAGTAGTTGGTAACCTAGGCAGTAAGCAAGTTGGTCTGGTACTAAATCTTGTTGCTCCCCATGTGGCCCAATGGGCTTGATAAGCTGTAAAACATGCTGCTGCTGCTTCTACTCAACATTGAGACCAACATTTGCTCCAAAAGAATAATTATAATAATAACACTGATGCATGCACTTTTATCTGCTTAACTATACTTCTTTTTAACACCAGGCATATATTTTATTTTTTGATGTGGACAACAGTGTCCTCGGAGAAATAATGTTTTCTTTAAGCTAAAGAGAGAGCCAACACTAGGAATAGTCACTACAATCGTTCAAATAGAAGAAAAAAAAAGAAATACAGACAAGCATTTGCTTACTCCAAACTAAGGCTGGAAATAAAGCTCGTGGCTCGCCTCGGGCTCGCTAAGGATGTTCCTGTGCTCGGCTCGGCTCGGTTCGGAGGTCAAACAAGTCTAGCCCGAGCCTCCTTCTCAGCTCGTGTAGCTTGCCAAGCCAAACCTAAAAGGTTCACGAGCCAGTCGTAGGCTTATTGTACCAAAGAAATTGGTATAACCTTTGTTAAAACTCTGACAATTAACAAACATTATTCAACAACTCAACAATTCGCAAGTATATATCACATGATAAGAGCATGCATTGATCCACAAAACATTCAACAAGGTTTAGACTACCCGCAACCCTTTCCTTCCCTCGACACGCACGTGCCTACGACCCCGCTTCGGGTTGCCTCTCTGGGTTCATGAGGATAGAGACGGCTCTTAAACTGCGCCTAATCGGCTTGCGAGCCCGTTTCTAGGCTTGCTGCAGGTGGCAGGCCAAGCCGAGGGTCGGCTTGTGTTTTCACGAGCTTGGGCGAGCTGAACTGGCTCGTGGCTCGGCTCAGCTCGTATCCACCCCTATTCCAAACACCACAAGTGCCTTCCCTCCTCGCTGGCTGAGCTAGTTCATGAGCCAACAAGTTGCAATCTCTCTTAGGCCTCCTTTGGATTGAAGGAATTATAGAGGATTTTCATAGGAATTTGATCCTTAGGATTTTTTCCTATGATGCATCTTTGGATGGTAGAAACGAAACCCCAAAATTCCTAAGGAATAGTTTCCTATGGGGGTGATTCCTAAGGAATTTGAGAATTAGATGCTACCTCTTGGAAAAATTCCTGGCGGGAAAAAAATCTCACGCGTGGCGCCCTCGCGCTAAAAATTATGCGCTCAGCTTCATGTAAACAGGGGCGTCGCTTTGTGTGGCTTCCCGAAGAAACATTGAGATAAAAAAAATGAAGAGCGCTGATTAGATCCCAGCTTGTGAGAGCAGCGACGAGCTCGAAGACATCATCTCCGACGCAAGCAATGGCCACCCGACTGACGACCATCAGCGACACCAACGCAGAGCTCCTCCCTGACGCAATCACCGACCAGCCCCTGTGCCGGCGTCGACCAGATTGAGCCCCTCCTCCCAGCTCCCGTCGCAAAGGTTCATCTGACGCAATCATCGACCAACCTCAACCTCTTGACCTCCTCATTCTGCTTGTTGATGGCACTCAACTCTCTTGATTTTGTATGCCCATGTTCTCATGGAGATTAGGGCCACGTGATGATTTTGCATGCACATGTTCTCATGGAGATTAGGGCCACGTGAGGGAAAAAATCAATTAATTGTTGTTCTATATCTTGGTCAAGGCTTCAGATCTGTTTTGTAGAGATGTATGTGTTCATACTTCATAACCATTGCATCTGATTTTACTCCATTATTTTGGTCGTGGAATCACAGTCAGCTGCTGCTTTTGTGTGCAATTCATCCCAGATTGATGTGGTTATAAATTCCTCTTTGGCTATAGCAATTGCCTTTGTATTTAGTGAACAATGTAGCCCAAAGAAGAGTATTTTTTTCTCTAACCACTTTTCCAAAGAAGATTATTTTTTTAAACCCCAAATTTATTTGATCTAACGCAGATGACTGATCAAGTTAGCTTGTACGATCACCGAGGAAGTCGTCAGCATTCACAAGGAGTTGGTGATACTCAAGGTGGCCGTGCGATTGCAGAACCTCATCAAGAAATAGGTATTCCACCAAGACAATTTCAATTACTTACACAATATGCAAGATTAGCAGGAAGGCTCAATTATGCAAGATTAGCAGGAAGGCTCAATTATAACCTAATTAATTTTAGGCACCGAAAGCTATTCCTAGAGCTAAATGGAATCATCAAATGAAGTTGTTCCTTATTGAGCTCCTAAGAGATCATGATGTGCCTGGCTTTCGAACTCAAAATGCATGGAGTCAAGAGGCATGGACAAATATTGTTTGTCGACTAAATCAAAAGTTTTGTACATCCTTTACTCTTAACCAAGTGAAACAAAAGGAGCAAGATTTGAAGAAAGAATACCAGAGTGTGAAAGATTTGTTGGCTGAAAGTGGTTTTGGATGGGATGGTGAGAGAATGATGATAGATGTACCAGCAAATGTTTGAGCTAGTTTTGCTTCTCGCAAGAATAACAAGGAGGCCCTCCAATGGAAAAACAAGTCATTTCCATACTATGATGAATTGGCTCCTCTTTATGATGGTTAGTTTGACATATTTTCCTGCTTGTCTTGTTTGACAATTTGTTTTGGTCACATTTCTTTTGAGGTAACTTCACATTTTTTTTCTCCTTGAACTTATAGGTCGTTATGCCGAAGGAAGGACTCACCATGGTATGGACCATTACGCCAGCAAGCCAAAGCATGCGTCAACTCCATCATCACAGCCAATAGATCTGGACGATATGTATCAATCACCATCCCCTACTATACTATCTCCAGGTGAGCTAGATTTGCATGTATCTATGCAAGAAGAGGTTGAGGTAGCCTATGTGGATATTGTCCAGCATACATCCACCACACCTACGCAACACACACAAGCCCCACCAAATTCGAGAAAAATTCCTCCAAAGAAGCTTAGCACTAGATGTGGAAAAAAACAGAAGAGGAATCGTACATACCCTGATGATGGATTTCATGAGAGATATCTAAAATTGAAAAAGAAAGACATCGAGCGATTTGCAGCTATAGAAGAGAAGAAACTAGAGGACCCTTTTAGCATTTAGAAGTGCATCATATCAATCGAAGACCTAAATGGTCTACAATTGGGTGATATGTTGATGGCATCAGACATCTTCAAAAGTAAGGAGAATAGGGAAGTTTTCTTGTCATTCTCTAGTAATGAATTGCGTTTAGCTTGGATTACAAGGGAGATTGCGTGTAGCAGTCCAGATTATTAAAATTAGAACTTCTCCTTGGATGCACTAGTATGTGATCATGCATTAGTACACTTTTGTTTACCAAGAGTCGGAGCTTTTGCGTAGGTACTTGATTGGTGTATATTTTGGTAGTTTGGACTAGTATGTGGTCATGTAGTAGTATGCTTTTATTTAGCAAAAGTCATAGCTTTTGTGTAGCTACCTGATTGATGTATATTTTGGTAGTTTGGAGTAGTACGTGGTCATGAAGTAGTAAGTTTTTTTTAATCAAAAGTCATAGCTTTTGTCAACTACCTGATTGATGTATATTTTGGTAGTTTGGAAGGTCTAGTATTTTGGTTTATCATGTCTCAAGCTCCAATCAAATTAAGGGATATAAAGAACTTCAGAACAAATGCTTAATGAAGTTTAAAATTAGTATCACAAGTACATGAATGGTATTACAAATTGCATGTTATGTTATTATCCTACATATATATGTTAACCTCTCCGTGATACATATTGATCCCACATTTTTCGTGCTATATCATCTCGCATTTGATTTCCTAATTCTCTAGAGTGATTAAATCCTTGTATATCACCATGATAGTTCTGGTCTCCATTTGGCACATCAACGATCTTGTCTTGGTCAATATCCATGGTATCACTTCTAGCCCAAGACATATCTCCATTGTGTAGGCGTATAAAGTTGTGTAGAACACAACACGCAACAAATATGTCAATTTGTTTATCAACTGAGTAATGTGCAGCAACTTTCAGTATAGGAAATCTCATTTTTAGGATTCCAATAGTTCTCTCAATATGATTTCGAAGTTGAGCATGACGAAGGTTAAATAACTCTTTGTAATTTTGTGGCTTTTGGCGTGCTCTTCCTTGTTCTTTTAAATGATACCTAGTACCACGGTATGGAGCAAGAAATTGTGGTGTATTTGCGTAACTGGCATCTATAAGATAGAATTTACCATTAGGCACTTCAAATCCATGGTTAAGTGCATCTTGTAGAACTCTTGCATCTGAAGCTGATCCTTCCCATCCGACATGTACATGTACAAACTTCAAATAAAAATCACAAGCAACCATAACATTTTGTGAGTGTGTTTGCTTCCTATTCCTTTATGGTTCTTGCTGCTCCAATGGAATTGTTAGAGGAATATGTGTTCCATCTATAGCACCAATGCAATTCTACATCATGAAAAATACCTCAATGTTAGAACATTGTACTTAGCTTATAAAAATCATATCATCTAAACGTGCTAAAAATAAAAAAAGACTAGAGACTCATTCATACATGAAAGAAGGGTGAAATTGTGGTCTGCTTAAGATTGGATGTGGGTATAGGGAAGGTGGACGTATATAGACACATGTAAGTTGTGTGATTGCATCAAGCACCGCTCCAAATCACCAACTTATTGTTTTTCCGCTATGTTGAAACCAATCCTGTAGGTTTCATTGCTTTTATTTTTTGATAATGCATACAAGAATATAGCTACTTGTTCTTCCACTGATAATACCCTGGAATCAGTAAGGAGATTTTTCTCACGCAACTTGTCAATCAATGTTTGAAATATGTCAACCTCCATGCGGAAGGTCCTTTTGCATAGACTTTCATATCCAGTTAGAATTTCATTAACACGACAAGCCCCTGAAAGTTTTGATGTGTGCATTGGTGTTTTACTAGAAGATGGTTGTGATGTATCTCCTAAAGTAGGGAGAAAAAAAATGAATGAATTCATCATCACTTTCTGATCTACGGCGGTAGCTTCGATCCATGAGGTGCAACAGCAAACAAGCCAAAAAAGATGCTGATGATCTTCAATAACAGGGTTAAACAGTAAAGACTTCAGTATATTTGCCGGATTGACAACGGTGTAGCCGTATACTAGTTCTGAAGAAACTCCACTGAAGCAGCAACGGATAACGGTGCATTCCCACTTTTTGCATCAGCCATATTATTTCGCACATGCCAAGACCTCCACAACATAAGAAGCACCAAAGATATCACCTGTTTGCTCACCGTGGCCAGGAGAACCAGCAGCCAGTCAGGTCTTGTGCACCGAAAATGATGCTCATCAGGTAGGCTCTAGGTTTTGCGAAGGAAGTTCCGAAATGTGTTACTTTAGCATAAGCGATAGTGTCATGATAGCTGTCTTCTGCACAAAGCCCACAACTTACACAAATGTTAGTTGTCTCCAAAGTTTGTCTCCATTTGTTCTTCTTGGTTGCAAGGCTATCTGTGGCTAATTGCCACTCAAAGACCCTGACTTTACTAGGAACATTTGCAATCCACACATTCCTCCAAAGCCTTCTTTCTCCATCATTTGTACTGCTTCCCTTCTTTCTCCATCATTTGTACTGCTGCCACTTCCTCTCTAATTCTCATTCAACAACAAATCTTTGCGTGCGTCTATACTCTATGGACACTTCGAACTGAAGACAAACCTGATTTTTTGTAGTGCCAAGATAAAGTCCTCTTGCACGCGATCAGCAATTTTAAATTGACGATCTCTTCAGCGTCATGGGAGTGAAAAATGTACCTGTCAGCGGCTCGTCACATAGATGTTTTACCAGAGGACACAAGTAAATCAGTCTTAATAGTGTTTTGTTCCAAGATGCCACAAGAATGGAAGTTTCCAATTCATACCCATTTTGAGATAGGGAGTGTCTATCTCTAACCAGACTAAGAATAGGTATTTCTAAGTCGACGATTTTGAGTGTTGATTCTCTAGGTAGTTGCATGTTTTAGAAATCGTGTGTAATTTTAAGCATAAAGATGTATAATTAACCAGTTGCACATTTTAAGACCTAGTTGCAGAAACTTTTTTGTGCAATTTCAAGCTTGATAATGTGCAACTTGGTCGACTTAGAAATAACGACTTTTCAGACGACTTAGAAATAGAAAATCCGTCCGAGTTATTTATATGAATATAAATATGTGAGCAAAATTCATCTTTGGAAAAAAAGGAAAGTTCATAAAGATGGCTTACTAGTTGGCACATGTGATTGTGTAACCAACCACCCAGGTTCGATGCTCAACTTCCTCTTAATGAAAAAGTCAGAGGTGCTAGTACCCTCGGTCTCTTACACTCTTAATACAATGTAAGATGACTTATAGACCTTTAATTTTTTCTTACGTTATCTAAAGAAAATGACCTTTAATTTGCTCTACTAGCTCATAGTTGCTGCGTTTCTATCTTCAGTTGTAGCCACAAACTTCAGACAGGGATCGATGAAAGAATTAAAAACAGCAATAACGTGAACACTCTCAAATGTAAGATGCACAATGATTAAGGAATGACGATAGCAGATTAATAGGTCCTTGGTCCCCATTTTTAAATGAGCTGAAATAATATTATGATGGCACTAAAAGAGCATGGGCTGTACTGGGTTGATGTACCATGCACGAATGATGATGCTGCAGTTAACCATTTTAAGATGGTACTAGTATTTACCTGCTGATCATGATTTATTTGTCGCATAAACATAGGATTTCGTCAATGTTAGTAGGTAGTTCGTTTTGTCCGAGAATACGCAAAAGACATTACTAGTACGTAAAAGTTGCAAGAGAATATTCACAGAAACAAATGCTGATGTAAACTAGTGTTTTAAATTGCGGATACTCGTCAACTGATCTTAATTAGTTAGGAAGCTTTTATGTTATTCAAGAGGAAATCTTAATAGGAGGCTGGCAAGTGGCAATGACAACTAGTTGGAGTAGTTGCACCGGGTGATGATATATTAAGTCATCAACAACAAGCTGTCAAGCTGCGTCACTAGCTTATCCTGATGGCACGCCAGAAGATGTTTTTATATCATGAGTGATCAGAGTTGCTTAGAATGAAAATCACTGCAAAATACTTCCTTAATTCATTTTGAATTATTTTGTTAATTTACCACTAAGGAGAAAACCTTCATTTATTGATAGTGAAAATATTAACTTACAACAGTCTTATCACGTGAGGGATGCGATTCACAAGAATGTGTTGGCCTCAAGCCGGGTCAGCAACGAAGTTTCTTTTAAGAACGAGTCAATAGAACATTACACAAGGTAAGTTGTATCAAATTTCACTAAGATGTGGGACCTTTTGATGCCTAATTTAATCATTTGTAACGAAATGTGTCTCACTTGCAGTATTCCATTAGAAACAACAAGGTGGAACAGAACTCGGTGTTTTCTGCCACAACTTCTGCTTTAACGTCGTGTTTTCCTGAAACTTGGGTGCGGTGCAAAGTGCGGTTTATTTAAAACCCTAGTCATATAATGGTTGATATATAGCTGCCTCCACTCCATGTAAAGAAATTTAAAATCCCTCTCTGAATGACCCAAAGTCAGGATAAAGTCCAAGAGACAAATGTCAATCTCAACGACTGACGAAGCATCGCAGTTCAGGCACAAAAGTGTAAAAAGGGTATATTTTAAAAAAACCAAAAGCGCGTATAAGACCAAGTCCAAAAAGCCTTAGCACTTTTGGACTTATTTTTTTTCTAATTTCATATGAATTAGAACATTTAAATACAAGAGAGGGATCCTCTCGCCACATCAAATCCATCATTTTAAGCAAACTGAATGACCCATTGATATATCAAACTACGGCAATCAAAGTTATCAATTTCGCAATCAAGGCACTTGTCATGGTCCTGTTTGGCCCAATGAAGCCTGATAGTTGGTAGTGTACGTATATAGTGAGTTTCCATCAGAACTATTCACTATGGGGGAAGGAATTACACATTTTCAAATAGCTTCAGTGTAGTTGAAGTTTCTTTACTGGAATTGGATGAAAATTTAAGATTAAAATATTTATGTTGGTTCAACAAAAGAAAACCCAAAAGTCGAAGTAACCTGATAGAATATTGCCTAATAAGTTGATTGCCGTGTGTAGCATGGAAGTAACGGAAATAAATCTAATCTTATGGCATATTAATCTGATAGAATATTGCCCACTCATCAGCAAGTTATCTTTAGTAGAAGAGAGATAATATGGTAGATGGATTATTAGCACCAACTCCAATATTTATAGGAGGAAAAATTAAATGGTTTTTGTGGACATTTAAATTAGGTGACTGGTACAAATCGGCAAACCTATATTAGACATTTGTACACATATTTCATGGCTATCAGAGTTTGGTTCAATGGACGGTTAGATTGGTTAGATCAGACGTCCATGGCAATATTTTTTGTCATGATACGGAAACATATAGTTAAAACATATGCAACAAACTTGTTGAACCAATACAACAACAATATGCACGTAACACACAACGTAGATCCGATTTTTAAGGAAACAAATCCCGGAATTTCAGGAAACAAACTCCAGATTTTGTTGGTTCAATGAAGAGTTGAACTGACCAGATCGGATGTCTATGGAAATATTGTTGTCGTAATATAGAAACATATAGTTAAAACATATGCAACAAGCTTCTTGAACCAATACAACAACATGCAGCACATGGCAACACACGATGTAGATTCGATTTTTAAGGAAACTAATCCCGAAATTTTAGGAAACAAACTCCGGATTTAATTGGTTCAATGTATGGTTGGATTGGCCAAATCAGACATCTCTGGAAACATTATCGTTGTGATACAAAAACACATAGTTAAAACATGCGCAACAAAATTATTGAACCAATGCAACAACAACAATAGAAACATCTAATTTTACAAACAGTTTATTTTGTTTCCTACACAATAATAGTTTGTTTCCCACACAACAATAACTTATTTCATATGCAACAATAATGTGTTTCCATCATCGTCCGGCGGATCTGGTAGCGCCAACGATGCGACATGGAGTTCTCCTTGGCGAGGATGGCGGGGATCATGCCCATCTCAACCATGCCGAGGAGCTGGAGCACCACCACGTCGTCAGGGTGCACATCCTCATCAGCGGTGAGCACACCCTTGTCGTTGTTGCTGTTGGTGGCGAACAGTGAGGCGTCCAGGAGTGGTGGTGGAGGCGGAGGACGGCGGGGGCGTGGCGCCGATCTGTGGACGACACGAAGGATGGCAATGGTGCGGTGCCGGTCCGTGGACGACGCGGAGGACGGCAGTGGCGTGGTGCCAATCCGTGAACGGCGCGGGGGATGGCAGTGGCGACGACGAGAAGGACGGCAGGGACGAGTCAAGAACGGGAGATGGGGAGAGAAGAAACCATAATTGGTGGCTAGAGGATTTTATAGGAAAGGTTGGATGGTTTGATAAATAGTGGAGAAATGAACGGTTTGATGCTAGGAGGATGAAGAAGACGGATCAGCAGGACGATCCGTAGCGTTTTCCTTTAAATTAACTTTGTTTGGAACAATTGACTATTTTTATTAAACTAAGAAATTGAACTATTTGCTGGGTAATTCATGCATCCAAGACGAGCTTTCCGAATTGTCAGTCTTCAGGGACTAAGGCGGGTTTTGGGAGAAGGTAGGATACCATGTGGGACTCGTTAGGGCCTAATTTAATCCTTAGCATCTATTATCACTTGCAGTATTCCATTAGAAGAGCAACGAGCTATAACAGAACTCCCGGTGTTTTCTACCACAACTTTTGCTTAACATTCCCTCGGACCTCAGTTTACTTAAACAACATCTATATAACTCTATCAATTAGTGGAAATTAACATCCTCAACTTGATGGTACATAATATAGATGATGTCATAGGACACAAATAGAAACTCCAAGTGACAAACGGCAACGCTTCAATAGTTGAAGCGACACAATTCATTCACAAAGGCGCATACGACTAGACCTAGTCCAAAGCCCAGCACTTTTGGTCCCTTTTTCTAAATTTTTTATTTGAATTAGAGCTCTACGGTGCAGCTGCAAGGTATCTGGAAATTTAGGAAAAAGTTATATAATTAATTTGGAAAATTAGAAAATGAAGAAGAATAAACATTTGTCATCTCGATTGTTAACCATATTTAATGATATTTCCTAATCTTTTTTATGAATGTTCAAAATTATTTATGTATTGTTTCTCGAATTTCCTGACTTTTCACAATTTTTTCTAAAATATTCGTGATTCTTCTAATTATTACAATTTTTCATGAATTTATCGTATTATTAGACATTAGTAGTACGAAAGAAAGTTGACGTGAATCTCCAAAGAAAGAAATGCTGATGTAAACTAGGCGGTTTAATTACGAAGTTGTCAAATGGTCTCAATTAGGAAATTTATTATACTCAGAGGAATTATTAATTTGGAGGTTGACAAGTGGCAACGACAACTGATTGGAGTAGCTACCCGGGAATTCTAACCGAAACACAATCGTCTCTGGTCCGGAGGAGATCAGATTGGTGTTGCACTTCATCTTTGATTTGCACTTATCTTGTGCTCGAAGTCACCCCATTTTCTACATGTCAACATAGATGCCCCCGAGGCTTAAGCAGTACAACCAACCAATGATTCATTGTGCCATATTCACAAAATGACATTCTTCTTGATGACGGTTAGGACTCACCAACTTGCACAGGCTGACACTATTTTAAGTCATCAACAAGCTAGTTGCTTTTCTAACTTATCCTCATGGGACTGCCACAAGATTGTTTATATCATGATCACCTTCAAACCTTACACTAAAATTTGGTCTGGTGAGTGTAACATAGTTGCTTATAAAAATATTACCCACTCGCATGATCAAAACCGTAGAAAAGTATTATCCTGTGAGTAATGCAATGCATAAGAATGTTTTAACTATTTCCTGGTAAATAGTTGTTACCCATTCATTCATTAGATAGTGACTGGTAGATAAATTAGGAAGGCGCATACAACAGTGACCGTTTCTGAAAATTATGTAGAAGATATCATACCTCACGTTTGTAAATATTTTATTGAAACGGATTAGAGATTCATGTTTGAGGAGAAGTGTCGGAGTATTATTCCGGCAATACTGAATATGGGGCGGTGTGAGCACAGCAGATCCAGATGGGTGCACACGGGAGACAATGTTTAGACAGGTTCAGGCCCTTGAGGAGAGGTAATACCCTACATCCTGTGTTCGGTGGATGATATTGCTTGGATCCCGAGTGCCGCAAGCCTTCGAGAATAGATCTCAAGGTTGCTAGGGCGATAAATGCACGAGAGCTTATGAAAGCGTATGAAGCCTAGAGCTCGTGAGAGGATACCGATCGGAAGATCCCTACCTGGCCTTATATAGGCGACCAGGATAGGGTTATAAGGGTTCGGGTCGGTTTTATAGATTGGTTTCCTAATTGGTTACAACAGAATTCGAGATTGCCGGGTAAGTGTTTATCCCTGTCTTGTACTCCAAGTTGTTGAGGCGCCCCTCGTATAGAAGTCGGACTCCGAGTAGTCGGCTCGACCCACCCTATGGTCAGAGGGCAGGATTCGTCCTCCTTGATGATACCCGGATGCCATGTCATCATCAGTAGCCCCCGAGTCCTTCACGATCTGACTGCTGTCGGTCTTCTCCCCTGGACAAGTTTCCCGAGTGGCCTCCGTTTGAGCATGCCTTCTGATCGCTTGCAGGAAGATTGTGAGGGACTGATAGAACTTCTGTGGAAAAGACAATAACAAGCCAAGTAATATTCACCCATAAGGCAGGAATATCATGGCGGATGAGTGAGTAGCGGGTAAATTCTGGTGGTATCCAGTCTATCCTGATGGACAGAGACCGGCTGATAACTCAGCGGGGGATATACCATGAATTCCGACTGAATTTCCGAGTAGCACCTGGTTTCCCGAGTGGCTCGAGTCCAGCTAGTGTCCCTCTGAAGGAATGCCTCCGAAATTTGCGTCAGAACCAGAGAAACAAGTCATGGCGCATAGGTTCCCGAGTGTCGAAGCCTTACACCGGGTCATTCCACTGAATCCGAAAATTCTGGATCCTGAAGCCTTCGGAACGACGTTCTCGGAAGGTCCAGGTAGAGAATCCAGTAGCTCCGAGTTGCTCAGCATCTGACTTGTGGCCTACAGAAGGCGCACCATAACTGCCCTTCACTCAGGTGTATCCAAGTGATTGCGTTCCTGCTTGAGGCCAATCCTTGAAACCCTTCAAAACTGTAACGCCCGATCCTGAATTTGTCGGTAGCCGGCTAGTGGCTTGCGGGAAGCACATTACAGTTGCTATTTGCGGGGGTGCATTCCGAACGGCTATTTAACCCCGGAAGGCCAACCGTTGGATCTCTCCCGTTAGATGGCACAGACCACAGCGAAAGCAAGGCCGTGGGCGCTGACGGGCCACAACGTGGGCCGTTACTGTACGCAATGGAAGCCGAAGAGGCGCTTCATGGGTGCGAGAGGATCGCGCGCACGCTGGAGTGGAAGAGTCGCGCCACTCGAAATGCTCCCCTTTATAAGACCGGACGACCAGCAAGGTCCACCTACGCCTTCCAGTGCACGCCTCATTCCCTTTGCGCCCAAACCCCTTCATCTCCCTCGAGCGCTGTCGATCCGGGGAACGCCACCGCACACCAAAAAACCCTAATTCCACTTCGCCGGCACCGAATGCAAACCCCTGAGTGGGTAGCAGATTCGGTTGACGCGGAGGAGGACGCCTTGGTGTGGAAGCTCTTAAGCGAGAAGACCTCTCCCACCGATCCGATGGCCCCCTGGATGAAGTCCTCGGCGATCGAGTCGCGGTTGGAGAACCTGGTGCGGCTGGAGTGTTGCCGCCAAAGGAGCTGATTGAGTGGCGCGCCGCCGCCGGGGAGGCATTTTCCACCCCGAACACGGGCGAGGTAGTGGTCCTCGGATCTTTCTTTGAGCGAGGCTTCTCCGTGCCCGCTCATCCCTTCTTGCGGGGCCTCCTCTACTACTACGGCTTGGAGCTGCACAACCTCAACCCTAACAGTCTGCTCCATGTCGTGTGCTTCATCACTCTGTGTGAGTGCTTCCTCGGCATTGAGGCGTACTTCGCCCTGTGGAAGCACCTCTTCATGGTGAAGCCGTAGCCCAGCAAGGACCACCCGGCAGTGGTGGGCGGCACCGGGTTCCAACTGAGGCCCGTGGCAGCGAAACAGTACCTGAGTTTGCCAATGCAGACCTCCAACAAAGGGTGGCACTCAAACTGGTTCTACTGCGCGAATCCCGCACCGTCGCTCCCAGCATTCACGGGTCAACCTCTGGAGGTCAAGCCGAGCTGGTCCGAGCCGCCGCTGGACCGTGAGCAGGACAGGATCACAGTCCTCATGTCGCAGCTTGCCGAGGCGATCCAAGCTGGTATTAGTGGAGCCATCGTCGTTGCCACCTTCATTCGGTGGCGGGTGCAGCCCACTAAGCTGAGGGCTCACCCGATGTTCAAGTATACTGACGAGCACGATACAACCCGGGAGTCCTCCGAAGAGCTCCCGGAGGATATTGTCCAATGCCGGGTTGATAGGCTCATGGCTCAGGGGACCAATCTAGATCTCTCCGGGCGACCGCCGCCCTTCAGCAGAGCCAACCCCCCGAGTTAGGTAAGCCATCAAACTCCTGGCTCTTCTTACTTGTGTGCCACTGAGTCTGACTCGGGCTATTTTCTTGCCTTTCGAACTCACAGATTCTGTTTGGCTTTAGTTCTGATGTTCCCTTCCCGGAGAAGGAAATTTGGAACCAGCCACGGTACGCCGACGCCCCCAGTGGCGGGGCACCATCGCAGGGGACGGCCGGAGCATCCTCTTCTGGCACCGGGTCTTCAAAGGGGAAGGCGCCGGCCACTGTCATGCCTAGCCCTTATCCGCCGAGCGTGCCGGCTCTGGAGGAAGAGGAAGAAGATGACGATGTCCCGCTTCGCGTATCCAGGAGGCGGAGGCCGCCAGCGGGCGCTACTCCTGGGGGACAAGGCAGCTCCTCTGCCTGTCTCGGCCCGGTGGTGCCAATTGCCGCGGGCGCTGCTCCGGCGGGACAGGGCGGCTCCTCCGCTGGCCCCGATCCGGTGGCGTCGGCTGCCGACCCGAGTGGAGTTCCTCAGACGGCCAAAGATGAAGTTTCCCCCAGCCGAGGGGAGAAGAGAACCGCCAATGGCGCCTTCGGGGATCAAAGCGGATCCACGACGTCACCGATTCCGATGGTTGCCGCGGCCGGGCGGCGAGCCTCGGGGTCCAGGAAGCGCGTCCCCGTCCCCCGATCTGCCAAGTAAGTCTTTCAATGACTGTTTATTTATTTGTGTTCTTCGGAGCTGACGGGTCCGGGTTTCTTTTGCAAAGCGCAAAGGACAGAAGACATCCCAAAAGCGCCGTCGAATGCCCCGGGGTCCAGCCGAGGCGGGGACCAGTCGGGGTCGGATGCCTGGCCTTCGTCACCCCCACGGGCGGCTACATCCTCGTCCCCTCGACCGTCTCCTGAGCGGGCTAGTGCCCCTTCTGCCTCACCTGTTGCTCCTCAGTTAGAGGAGCCCTCTGCAGGAGCGTTAGCCCAGGGTATGTCAAGGGACGCCGGCCCGAGTTCGGAAGTGCCAGGCAAGCCCAAGTTCAACTGGAGCTGTCCCGCTGGACCGCAGAGGCAATCTCAAGCTGCCATCTACGGTGGAGGAGTTCAGTGCCGCTCCGCCTCCCCGAGCGTCCTCCGAGCTGGCCCTCCGGCCGCTCCGGGTCCGGCAATCGGATCCCGCACGGCCGACCCTGACCATCCGGGAGATTGACGACGTCCGGGAGGAGGAGGAGTGGAACAACGCGACGGACGTTGCCGCCCAACTCGGCGAGATGCTCCCGGCCTTGATGAAGATGATGAAAGAGGGTGCCAACCTGCTGAATGGCCGGTTGCGTCCGTTGATGCAGGTAAGATGCTTCTGTTTCTTGCTGGTGGGTGTGTCAGTGGGGAGTAGCCCCCGGGGCCTCTACCCGACTAAGATAGTCGGGCGGAGGACCCTCATCTTTTTCCGTAGTTTTTACTCTAGGTGCACGAACAGTGCACCCAGAGGGTGTAGCCCCCGAGCCTGTGCTTGACTAGGATAGTCGGGCGGAGGGTCTCTTGCTTTTCTGTAGACTTGACTTTGGGTGCACGAACAGTGCACCCAGAGGGTGTAGCCCCCGAGCCTCTGCTAGGTCCGTGGGGCCGAGTGGAGGGTCTTGCTAATTTTTTAGGGTGGCTTGACTTCTGTGGTTTCTTCTTTGCAGAAACTGAATTGACGGTCACAAGACAAGACCGCTTTCCTTTAGGACCGGCTGCCAGTTCTTGACCGACTCGACCTTCGCAAGGCCGAGTGGGATAAGCTGGCTGTGAGCTGCCAGGCGGCGGAGGATATGGCCTGCAAGCGCGGGGCTGAAGTTACTGCCCTGCAGGCGGGCCTTTCCCAGGAGATCGCCCGAACAAAAGGTGAGGAGTCTGAGTTGCTTCGGTTGTCTTCTGCAGCCGCTGAAGATGAGGCCGCGAAGCTCAGGGCGGAGCTTGAAGGGATGAAGGCTCGCATCCGGGAACTGACTCCGTTGAGGATAGGGCCTCCAAGCTCCAGGAGATGCTTGTGGCGGAGAAGACCCGCGTGGAGCATCTCGAGAGCGAAGCTGCCGCCATGGATGGCAGCCTGAGGCGGGCTCTGGAGGCAGCCGAATTGGCGAACAAGAGGGCCGCTGAGTCTTTGGAGGCTGCCGAGGTGGCAGGCAAGAGGGCCGCGGACTCCGAAAACGGTAGGTCTTTGACTCGGACTTTTTAGTTTGTCGGGGCCCGTTGGTTGTTTCGCTCATGCTCTTGTTTTGCATTTGTAGCTTTTCAAGCTTGCCTCAAGAGAGTCCGCGAGTTGGCCGAGTCACTGTAGGCGGCGGGTCGGACGGCTTGCGGTGCCATTTGGGAGGAAGATCCGGCCCCAGACTCCATGGAAGCGGGAGCCGTGGTGGCCCTGGCAGTGGCGAGGTCCCACTACCCCCTGCTTGATATGCAGGCGATTGGGGAGGGGTACGCCGCCG
The DNA here is from genome assembly GCA_019208055.1 of Stipa capillata. NCBI lineage: Eukaryota > Viridiplantae > Streptophyta > Magnoliopsida > Poales > Poaceae > Stipa > Stipa capillata. The sequence continues at coordinate 102,803 of JAGXJF010005802.1, read as the reverse complement.
ACATTCCGGACGAGGACATCTCGGAGCTGATGAACATCGTCGAGACCACGGCGAACTCCCTTATGGACCACGCCGGCCTGTAAAAAAGATAGTTGTGTGTGAACTGCTCGAGGGGACCGAGTATTTTTTGTAATGAACTTTGGCATGTAAAGCACTCGGGAATTTCGAGTGATATTTAATTATGCGTTTGATTAGGTTTGTCAATTTTCCTTGCAAAAAGATTCATTCGTGTGTATGTGGATCTTTCATTTTTGCTCTTGCCGACCCGTCATAGCCTCCTTTGTAGGGATTAGCCATGGGCTTTTGTCCCGTGTAGCATAAGGTTGTGGCGTAAACCGGTGATCGGAGTCAAAGAGTTAGCGTCGGATTACACACAGTACTAGAATGGTTTGTGCACATGAAAAAAACCCCGATTGCGCCTGAGTGCACCCAGAGGGTGCGATCACCGAGTGTCCGTGTCGAACCCCAGAATTCGTAACAGAGAGCTTTAAGTAAAACCACCCGCTAAGTCGAAACGTCAACCCCGACCTCAACCCCTGGGTATCAATCCCAAGAGGAGTGGAGTGATATGGCTCCGAATAGCCCGAGACGTCAACCCCGAACTTTCTCCGGCAAACTAATGCACAGATCGAGTAGGGTGATATAGTTTCCTCACTCTTTCACTATCGAGCCGGAACATCAACCCCGAACTCGTCCCGGCAAATGAATGCTCGGCTGGAGTAGGGTGATATAGTTCCCAACCTCTCAGTAGCAGAGTCGCTTCACAGGGGTGATCCAACCTAATAACTCTATGATAGGAACTCTGAAATCCTACCCACAACATGTGCTTCATCAACATACACGCATGGCACATGAGCAGGCGCAAACAACCAGATTTCACAGCAGTAACTCTACGACCGAAACTGCAATATTATAAGTTTGAAACTTAACGAACATATATTCACACAGGGATCCGAAGATCCAAATACACACACAGCGGAAGGGTATTAGTGGCTACGAAGCCAAAACAGTGGAGCCAAAAATGGCAGCGAAACAAACCAAACTGCCAACCCCAGGGCAGGATCACTGCCTGGGATTCCCAGCGTCTAGGCGTCGTCGGTGTCGAGTTCTATATAGAAACCACCCTCAGGAGGGGTAGTTTCCTCTGCAACAAAAACATCAACAACAGCGGGGTGAGTACAAAATTGTACTCAGCAAGACTTACAGTGCGGAAATTAGTAATAATTGTGCCAAGTATCAACAAAGGGGTAATTGTGGACTAATTTGCGGAAAGCCAGTTTTATCTTTGTCAATAGCAGTAAGTAGATGGAAATCTGACTACTAGAATACCTTTTCAAAGGGGACGAGTCGAACACTTCGCGCATTCCTTACTGTAGATCACCACACCTGAAATACCCCGACCCATCCTCGACCACCCTGGGAGGAAGCTGTCGCTAACCACGTCCTTAGAGTTGGCAAGTTTTAGCGTTGGTTATAGTTGTCTAATTCGACGCAGGTAATCGCCAAGTTGTCCATAACCGCGGACACGGCTGTTCAAACAGTTCAAACCCTGCAGGGGTGTACATCTTTACCTACACGTATCGATCGACTCTTAATGCTATCAAGTACACACTTCACGAGGTGTGCTAGCAGAGGGTGATCGAACACGACCGTTACAATGCTGTCGACCTAGGTATGAGCCACCCGTACGGGCTAGTCCATGTGCATCAGTCCGGCCGTAACTACGACACGGTCCCATACGTTGTGAATCGAGGTACATCCCCGGTCTCCCAGACCGTGTGTCCACCCCACCCTTATATGAGACCTCACACCACATCCCTTTTTCACGCACACGGCAAATGGAAACGGCGAACTAATGCAGCTCATACACTAAGTCTAAGCAAATTAGTGAGTCGTGGGTGGTCCATTATCCCACCCGTGTAGAAGTACGCAAATCTTGGGTCAATGTACGTCGGGAACCGGTGCTTGTGGGAAAACGAGACAACCCACCATGCTCCCAGCCATGGCCTCTCGTCTAACCCAGATATGATTAAGCAGGTTATTAGTTAATCCCCGGTGAACACCCACCTACCACGTAACCCATTCCCAGTGTTGATTCATCTGCTAACCCAAGAATTACGACTTTTACATGTCTAAGCATTAAATACATAGCAATAATAGAGCAGTGAATACTATACTACGCTAGTTAGGTTGGGTTGGTGGTGGAGCTGTTTAAGTGACAAGGTGAGTTTTATTCATCGGACTAGGGCTTTGCTTAGCGAAAAAATAGCAGTTGAACGCATGTGATAATGAATTTAAAAACAACTAATACTTTGCAAATAATAGGAATTTTGCAACGTGACCAAAGGGGCTGCTTGCCTGGTTGCTCCGCAACGGAACCCTGCTCGTGATCGAGACTATCGCCCTGTGGATCTTCCGGCTCTATCGAGGAAGAACGAAAACACCGGAAACAAGGGTATAACAGTAAATATCTAAATGCTGAACATCGGCATGATATGACATGCATGCTATGACGTAGAGAATGCAAAATAAGGACTAATGCAAGTGGAATCAATTTAATCGGAGTCCGGACGCATAAAATGTCGCGATCCGAAAATCCTCCGGCTAATCGGAAACCCTAATTTGAGTTTTTAGCAAATTGTATTAATCATAGCATGCAGACATGGATGGAAATGATGTTTTTGAATATATCTTCTTTTTCTGAACATTTTGATATATTATTTGCATTTTTCTGATTAAATATGAATTTTCTATGAATTTTACAAGATTTAAACCATTTTTAGCCCTTTGTTGTATTTTTCTCAGAAAAATTAATATTTAAATTAATTCAATAATTACCAGAGGCTGACATGTGGGCCCTAGGTCAATTCTAGTCAACATTGACTTGAGTCAATGACAGTGGGGCCCACTGTCACCTTTTTTCCCTTTTATTTATTCTTTTATTTTAAATCCTTACAGCTAGGACCCACATGTCATATAAATCCATTTTATTAATCTTTATTTTAGTTTCTTACAGGTGGGGTCCACATGTCATAGAGACATATTAAATTCACTCCTTAATGGCACTGTTAGCTAATGATTAGAGCCATTAAACAGCCGGATTAGCATTAATTGAGGTGATTAATGTGTCTGAACACTGATGGTGCTTATTAATTCACTGATTGGTTATTAACGGAGGTCATTAAAGCATCGGTTAGTAATAATTACAGGTGATTAGCATTGATGGCTTGCATTAAAATGTCGGACAACAATTATTCTTAGTTAGAGATTAATACACAGTTATTAGGGCTAATTGTGTCGGTTAGGACACAATCAATAGGGCATTAACGCCCTGGACATCTCGGTCGGGAGCTCGGCCGGAGGCTCAACCGACCGAGTTGGAACCGGTGCAGCGCGGCGGAGGTTACCGGGAGGGGCACGACGGCCGGCGGCTTCAACTCGGGCAGCTCCGGTGGAGGGAGGCTCCGGCGAGAACCCGAGCGGCGGAGGTTGGATGGCGAGATAGCACCGGGGCGGTGAGGGACGGAGCCGAGGCGGCGTGCTTCGGGTGGAGGGGCGGGTCACCGGAGGCGCGGTGGAGCGGGGAAGGCCGGGGAGGCTTCAAGGCGGCAGGGAGCTTCGGGATCCAGGGGCGAGCCGGGGCGGTGGCGGTCGGCGGCGAGGTGGTCTTGGACGGCGACAGGGTGGGCTCGAGGTGGCGAGGAGAGAGTCCGGCGCGGCTCTCGGATGGCGACGAGCTCGGGCTACCGAAGGGCGGAGGCGGCGACGGACCGGCGGCGCTTAGATGGGCGAGGCGGCGACCCGGCTCGGCAAGGAGGTGAGGGAGGCCGGCGGGCGCTCGGGAGGGAGCTCGGTGCGGAGGGGTGGCGAGGCTGAGCGGCGGGGAGGTTCGGGGCGGCGGGATAGGAGAGGGGAGGCCGGCGGCGAGTGACGGGGAGGACTCGGGTTGGGGCGGCACCGGAACGAGGCGGGGGACCAAGGCGAGCGGCGAGGGGGCGCAAAGAAGCCGACGGCGGGGCTTGAGGAGATAAGGACAGGGAGTAGCCGGGTGGAAGAAGAGATAAGGGAGAGAGGGGGAGGGGTGTCGGCGGCTTAGAGAAGAAGCAACCGGGTAGGGCGGTTGCAGGCTGGGCCGGAGGAGAGGGGAAATGGGCCGGGGCAAGGCCCATTCGGCAGGGGGAGGGAAGGGAATAGGGTTTTAGGGTTTTGTTATTTCTTTGATTTTTCTGATTCTCAAATTTGGTCCTTGACAAACAATTTCAAACAAACTTCCCTTCAAATTCAGTTATGAGTTCTTAATTCGAGGTCAGCCAACTGAACTACTGCAATTGCTCCTCAAATATTTGGTTCAACCTTAGTTTATATTGAAACTCCCAAGCTCATCTTAACCCTTTTTAAAGAAAACTTAGAGGTTCACCGAATAGCTCAAAAATTTCAAAAACTAACGCAATTTTTAGGTTTACATTTCAATGTCATGAGATGCATATGGTGCATAATACAATGTTAGCAAGATTGGGGATGTTACAGTCCGCTATGCGTTAGCCGTTGGCGTGCATAGTAGGTCACTCGGGGACTGCAAAACTTGTTTCATGTGGAGCGAAAGAGAAAAGTGTATTCATATATCCGAGCTGTCGGAATAAAAAGTTTAAGCATAGAAGCGACGTAGCTGTTCGATGTTCCATGCGTTGGTGAAGATGTTGCCGTCGCTGTCCTTCAGTCGGTAAGCCCCCGGGCGCAGCACCTCGGCGATCACGTACGGACCCTCCCAGGGTGGTGAGAGTTTGTGTTGGTCTTTGCTGGATTGGACTCGGCGTAGGACCAAGTCACCAACGTTGAATGAACGGCCGCGCACATGCCGACTGTGGTAGCGCCGTAAGCCCTGCTGGTACTTTGCCGATCGAAGGAATGCGACTTCGCGTGCTTCTTCAAGCTGATCGAGGGCGTCTTGTCTTGCTTCCTCTGACTCGGCCTCGTTGTAGGCGCGGATGCGCGGAGATCCCGTATTCTAAGTCAGTCGGGAGGACGGCCTCGGCACCGTATACCATGAAGAAAGGTGTGTAGCCGGTGGATCGGTTTGGTGTAGTTCGCAGGCTCCAGAGTACCGAGGGCAGCTCGGCCGCCCATTTGCCCGCGAACTTCTTCAGGCGCTGGAAGATCCGAGGTTTGATGCCTTGCATAATCAGGCCATTGGACCGCTCAACCTGCCCGTTCGTGCGTGGGTGAGCCACGGCGGCGAAGTTAAGGCCAATGTTGTAGTCGTCGCAAAATCGGAGGAAGGCGCGACCAGTGAACTGAGTGCCGTTGTCTGTGATGATGCTGTTGGGGACGCCGAAAACGGAAAACGATGTCCCGGAAGAATTCGACGGCCTTTTCTGCAGTTATCGTGGCAACCGGCTTGGCTTCAATCCATTTGGTGAACTTGTCGACTGCGACGAAAAGGTGCGTATAGCCCCCGGGAGCCTTCTTGAGAGGGCCCACCATGTCCAGACCCCAGACGGCAAAGGGCCAGGTGATCGGAATAGGTTGGAGTGCCTGAGCCGGCAAGTGTGTCTGCCGGGCGAAATATTGGCATCCTTCACAAGTGCGGACGATGTGGGCGGCGTCCGAAATGGCAGTCGGCCAGTAGAAACCTTGTCTAAAGGCTTTCCCGACGAGCGACTTGGGCGCCGCATGGTGTCCGCAGACTCCCGAGTGAATATCATGTAGTAGTTGCTGTCCTTGGTCTTGAGGAATGCATCGCTGGAGGATTCCAGAGGTGCTTTTCTTGTAGAGCTCGCCTTCAATCACGACGTAAGCTTTGGCGCGGCGGGTGAGGCGCCGCGCTTCTGTCGGGTCCGACGGGAGAGTCTCTCGCAGGAGGTAGTCGAGGAAAGGCGTAGTCCAGTCGGGAGTGACGACTAAGACCGCTGGTGAAGATTGCTGGGCGCCATCGGATTCCTGGACTTGTGGTTCTTCGGCCTCGGGTGTCATCTCCGCCTTGATGGAGGGGGTATGCAGCTCCTGGAGGAATACTCCAGCCGGGACGACATCCCGACTGGACCCCAGCTTGGCAAGTGCATCCGCGGCCTCGTTGTCTCGGCGTAAGACATGCGTAATTTCGAGGCCGTCGAACTTGGCTTCGAGCTTGCGCACCTCTTGGCAGTAAGCTTCCATGGAGGGGTCTCTGCATGACCAGTCCTTCATGACTTGCCGGACCACCAGTTCGGAGTCTCCGCGGGCCAGGAGGCGGCGAATCCCGAGTGAAGTGGCAATGCGAAGTCCGTGAAGTAAAGCTTCGTATTCGGCGACATTGTTAGATGCCGGGAAGTGGATCTGCAACACATACTTGAAGCGCTCTCCTTTCGGAGAGATGAGCACGATGCCAGCCCCCGCTCCCTGGAGCATCAGTGAGCCATCGAAGTAGAGCGTCCAGTGTTCGAGGTCGATGATAGAGGGCGGAGACTGGACTTCTGTCCACTCGGCCATAAAGTCAGCAAGAGCCTGGGACTTGATGGCCGTGCGGGGGGCGTAAACTATGCCGAATGCCATTAGTTCCATTGCCCATTTAGCAATCCTCCCCGTGGCGTCGCGGTTGTTGATGACGTCGGAAATCGGGAAGGAACTGACCACCGTGATCGGGTGCCCTTGGAAATAGTGGACTAACTTCCGAGATGTGATGAACACCGCGTAGATGATCTTCTGTATCTGTGGGTATCGCGCCTTGGACTCGGACAGCACTTCACTGATGAAGTAGACCGGGCGCTGAACCTTCTGGATGTGGCCGGGCTCGGGGCGTTCGACGACCAAAACTGTGCTGACCACCTGGGTGGTCGCCGCGATGTAAAGGAGCAGCGGCTCGTTGGGCATCGGGGAGACCAGTATTGGAGACGTGGTCAGGAGCCTCTTTAGCCCGTCCAGGGCATCCTGGGCCTCGGATGTCCATGTGAAGTTGTCCGACTTCTTCAGGAGCTTGTAGAGGGGCAGGGCCTTCTCGCCGAGTCGGGAGATGAATCGGCTGAGGGCCGCCATGCACCCTGTTAGTCGTTGAACATCCTTGAGGCCCCTTGGAGGGCCCATCTTGATGATGGCGTCGATCTTCTCCGGGTTGACTTCGATTCCCCGTTCGAAAACGATGAAACCGAGTAGCTTGCCCGAAGGGACCCCGAATACGCACTTTTCGGGGTTGAGCTTCATGCTGAATCTCCTAAGGTTGGAGAAGGTTTCTTCCAAGTCATTTAGGAGGTCTTCTTTTTTCTCGGACTTGATCACCACATCGTCGACGTAGGCTTGCACGTTCCTGCCAATTTGTGACTGAAGGCAGCGCTGCATGCACCGTTGGTATGTAGCGCCGGCATTCTTCAGACCGAAAGGCATGGATATGTAGCAGAAAGCCCCGAAAGGAGTGATGAAGGATGTCTTGATCTCGTCATCCTCCTTCATCTTGATCTGATGATAGCCCGAGTAAGCGTCGAGAAAGCACAAAATTTCGCAACCGGCCGTGGAATCAATCACTTGGTCGATGCGAGGAAGAGTGAAAGGATCTTTGGGACATGCCTTGTTAAGGCTAGTGTAATCAACGCACATCCTCCACTTTCCATTCTTTTTGCGAACAAGAACTGGGTTCGCAAGCCAGTCGGGATGATACACTTCTTTAATAAAGCCAGCTGCTAGAAGCTTGGCTAACTCTTCTCCTATTGCTTGACGTCTATCCTCAGCGAAGCGGCGTAAGCGCTGTTTGACCGGCTTAGCATCCGGCCGAACGTTCAGAGAGTGCTCGGCAGCCTCCCTCGGAACTCCGGGCATGTCGGAGGATGTCCACGCGAAGATGTCCCGGTTGTTACGGAGGAAGCCGACGAGCGTGCCTTCCTATTTGTCGCTGAGTGTAGTCCCGATCTGCGTCGTCTTGGAGGAGTCTTCCGGGTCGAGTTGGATCGACTTGGTGTCCCGTGCCGACTGGAAGGATGTCGATGCTGAAGCTTTTTTGGCCGGGGGTGCTTCCTCAACCACGGCCGACTTGAGGTTGTCAAGCTCGGCTGCAGCGATTTGAGCCGCGGCGAGGTTGCAGTTCTCCAGGTCACACGTGTAAGCGTGCTGAAAAACTGCTTTGTACCGTTATTATCCCGTGGGGGCCCGGCATCTTGAGCTTCAGGTAGACATAGCTGGGAACAGCCATGAATTGGCGTAGCAGGGACGCCCAGGATGGCGTGATACGATCCTGGGAAGTCGACGACCTCAAAGGTGAGGGTCTCGGTCCGGAAGTTGTCGGGAGTACCGAAAGTGACGGGCAGGCTGACCTGCCCGAGTGGACTCGCCATCTTCCCCGGCACGACCCCGTGGAAAGGTGCACCAGTGGGTTTGATCTCCGAGCGGGAGATTTTCATGTCGTCAAGAGTCTTGACGTAGAGAATATTCAGACCACTCCCTCCATCCATGAGGACCTTGGTGAGGCGGACGCCGCAGACGATTGGGTCCACCACCAGGGGAAACCTTCCCGGGTGAGGTATGTAGTCGGGGTGATCCGAGCGGCCGAAGGAAATTACGGACTCGGACCATCGCAGGTACTGGGGCACGGCGGTTCCACTGCATTGACTTCCCGATCTGTGATCTTCTGGCGACGCTTGGACTCGTAGCCGTTAGGTCCGCCGAAAATCATCAGACAAGCGGTCTCTTTTGGGAATTCGTCGCCTTCGTCCTGAGGAGACTCTTTTTTGTTCCGGTTGGGGACGTAAGGCTTGTTCAAATTCTTCAAGAGGTTGCAGTCGCGTGTCACGTGATTGGATTTGGGTCCGTGAAAGTGACACGGCTGACTCATCATCTCCTCAAAAGTCGTGTTGGTGCGCTGAGGACGGCGCGGTGGGGCGCGCTCGGCCGCAGCAACGAGATCTCCGCCCTTACGCTTCCGATGCTTCTTTCTGGACGACTCAGGGTGAGCATCCCGACTGGGGGACTCGGATGCCTTGCCCTTGCTCTTGCCCTTGTCGTCTTTGGTAGCGCTGCGGACGGCCTCTTCGCCGGTGGCGAAGTTATTGGCGATATCGAAGAGTTCGCGCGTAGTCTGAGGGTTCTTGCGCGCTATCTTGTGGATGAGGTCAGTGCTTCGAACACCTTTGGAGAAGGCGGTGATGACATCACCTTCTCGGACCTCTGGTAGAGAATTCTTCTTCTTGGAGAAGCGCTGAATATACTCCCGGAGAGTTTCGTCTGCCTCTTGAGTACAACTGTGGAGATCCCACGCATTCCCGGGCCTGTTGTAAGTGCCCTGAAAGTTGTTCACGAAGAGGGTCTCGAGGTCACTCCATGACTGGATGCAACCCGGAGGTAAGCTGGTAAGCCAAGCTCGAGCTGAGTCGGCTAGAAACAGTGGCAGGTAATGGATCGCAACGTAGTCGTTGCCACCATTAGTTCTGCACGCCGTGTGATAGTCGGCCAGCCAGATGTCTGGCCGAGTTTTGCCATGTTGACCTGCCATTTGTGCCACTTGCTATCGCCGTCAGCCACACTCCGGTGCTCCTCCATCCCAACGGCGACGCCAGGTGGGTTCATTGAGGTCGCCCTGTTCCGTTTTCACGAAGACCTAGTATCCTTTTTCACTACATCGTTTTCTTTGTACAAGAACAACAGGAGCCCTGTGTTTCTTTTGTGTAATAAAGAGGGGGCTAGCCCTTGTTGCCATGTTGCCCTGATTGACCCCTTCTCCTCTATCTCCTTGTTTCTCTCTATTATGTATAGAGGATTAATGGAACACCCTATCCTCCTCTTTCTTTGGCACTATTGCTAAGCCGAAGCCCTAATCCCCTCTATCGTACACCATTGCATGTGAAGTAATGGCAAATCGCTCCTACCACTAACAACATCCCATCTACGATGCCGATAGTAGAATCATTGGTAGTATTTTCCCTCTTTCGGCCAAAGTCAGATTTAATTCCATAACAACATGTCTTTGTTGAACACTCCTTGTTATCTAGTCTTACCGAACAATCATCTGTGACATGCATGATAAATTGTTCGAGGACACCCCGTCTCATGCACGAACATAAAGTCATGCTATCGACTCTAATGGTGGTAACCCTTGGTAGTCGTCATCGATCCTTTGGTCGTTAACCTAAACCATCGGCTCTCTCTTATCAGAATGATCTCCATGGAAATAGTCGCTGCCACCGACGACATAGGTTTGGTATATACTTTGTCAACCCTACGCGCACCTTGGGCTGTCAGCATGGTCATATATTGATTCCTTCCATCAATTAACGATGACATAAATCCTAGACCTCTCATCTAGTTAGAATCCTATATTCAATAGTTGTCCCCATCTCCAATGACGCAATTCTGGAATAGACCCTTTAACGCTAAATGTATCGTTTGGCCATCTTTATTATTAGCAGGACATCTATTGATTACCCCTATTAATCAAAAACCTAGGATCTCGGTATGCACTTCCCAGGCTTCATCCCATGTCTGCATGCCTTTTCCACATGTTCCCTAATTTATTGATGCTGTGATGTCAACATCTAAGCCTGTCATGATAGCACTTGTCTTTGCCACGACAACATCCAGTTTGCCATGGTATCATCTATAGGTGCTACAACAACAATCATAGCTTTTTTTCCTCATTACTGCTGGCTATTCTGATGGCCTATAGATAATTATATCCGCAAGCGCAAGGAAAAATGGTTGTAGCATTTCACCTTGGAAGTATTCCATGGTTATCAATCTATGGGAAGCAAATAGGTTTGAGCAAGGATATTAGATTCTCAATATATCATATATATATATATATATATATACATATACATATACATATACATATACATATACATATACATATATACGGCAGCGCTAATATGCGCGAGAGCGCAGAATTGCTTATTCTGCGCTCCGGCCGAAGCGTGCCAACCCGAGCCCGCCAGGCTACCCGAACATGTAAACCTGCCCCTGTCTGAATTTGACGGTAAGATGCGAAGCGTCGAACGGTAATTTTGATGATGCGGTGGTAATTTTTGATTTCAGGTAGATCGCTTGCAGTCTTATCGTAAAAATAGAGCCCTGAGCAGTAAAAACTAATTTGTCATTTTACTGTTGTTTTCTGATGTGTCCGGACAGTAAAGTTATGTTATGAGAACAGTTAACATTGTGCTCCACAACAGGAAATCGTGTGACCTTTTACTATTCTTCTCAAGAAAAATACGGCCAGCAAAAGTGTGTTTTGACGAAGGTAATTGTAACGTCCCCAGTTTAATCGCGTGTTAATCGTGCATCATAGCATACGCATGGTTCAAAGATGTGCATGGTTCAAAATTTTGTTTGAATTGGAAGTTTGAATCATTCAAAAGGTTTTTGAATTGTTTGAAAGCCTAAGAAAACAGAAAATCAAAAATTAAAAAAAAGCAAATCCCTCCTCCTCCCCGGGATGGGCCTTCCCGGCCCATCTTCTCTTCCCCGCCGCCCGGCCCACCTGGCCCACCCGCCCCCTCTTCCTTCTCCCGTAAGCCACCCTCCCCATCTCTATCCTCTCCCCACGCCACCTCCCTCTCATCCACCCGACGCCACCAGCTGCTTGAGCAGCAGCCCCCGTGGCGGCCTCCCCTCACCCCGCCGCCACCTCATGCTTGCGCCGCGCCGCCTCTTCTTCCCTATAAAGCTTATGGCCGAGCTCCCTTTCCCCCGGTTTCCTCTCCCGTTTGCTTGCCCCGGCCACCTTCTTTGCTCCGCCGCCTAGCTCCGCCTCGGACCTCGCCGCGCTGCCCCGGACCGCCTCCGCCCCGGCCCCGCCTTGCCTCGGTTCTGAAGCCCATCCGCGTCGCCCTCCGCCGGTCCGCCTCCCCGCCACCGCTCCTCTCGCCTCGGTTCTGAGCGCCGCTGCCCCGCTCGCCTCCTCGGTGCTCCGCCTCCGCCTCGCCGTCTCGCCGCGCCGCCCCATCCCGAGTGCCACTAACCACCGCTCCACCCGAGTCTTCCGCCACCGCACCGAGCCCCGACCGCCGCTCGGTTTTGTCGCCGCTTCGCCCCAATCGCCTCGGTCCCGAGCCAAGCAGCCGTCGCCTTCATCCTCCTCGAGCTCGCCGCTTGGCCTCGCCGCCCCCCCCATCCAGGTGCCGCCTCGCCGGAGCTACGCCGCCACCGCCGCTTCCCCGTGCAGCCCCGCCGCTCCACTCCCCGGTAAAGCCGCGCCGCTGCCCCTCATTCCCGCTCCTGACCGTGCCTCACTGCCGAGCCGACAGGAGCAATAAGAGCACTAATTGCTCTTTTAATTGTGTCGTCCAGACACATTTATCACTAATGACGACCCATTAATACTAATGAGTGAAGATTTAATGTAAAGCATGATTAGTGCTAATGATTATATTTATTGCTAAACCGACAGACTAATTACTGTAATTAATAGCTAACAGTACAATTAATGCACTCATTAAGTGTGTCTCAATGACAGTGGACCCCACATGTTAGGATTTAAAACAAAAGAATAAAAGAAATAAGAAATTATGACAAGTGGGCCCCACTTGTCATTGACTCAAGTCAATGTTGGTCAAAGTTGACTAGTAGGGCCCACCTGTCAGCCTCTGTGGTTAATTAAAATTATTTAATATTATTTTTACTGAGAAAAATACAACAAAGGTATTTAAATTGATTAAATCTTGGAAAATTCATAGAAAATTCATTTTAAATCAGAAAAATGCAAATAATATATAAAAATGTTCAGAAAAATGAGAGCTACTCAATTGTGTCCTTTTCATCCATGTTTGCATGCTAGGAAAAATGAAATTGGCTAAAAACTCAAAATTAGGGTTTCCGATTGGCCGGAGGATTTTCGGATCGCGATATTTTGAGCGTCCGGACTCCGATTAAATTGATTCCACTTGCGTTAGTCATTATTTTCTGTCCTCTATGCCATGGCATGCATTGCATCCCATGCCGATGTTCAGCATTTTGATATTTACAATTATGCCCTTTCTTTTCCGGGGTGCTCGTTCTTCTCTGATAGAGCCGGAAGTTCCTAACGAGGATAGTCCCGATCACGAGCAGAGTGTAGTTGCAGAGCAACAAGGCAAGCAGCCCCTTTGGTCACATTGCAGACACCTACTATTTGCAAAGTATTAGTTGTTTTTAAATTCATTATCACATGCGTTCAAATTCTATTTTCCGCTAAGCAGAACCCTATTCCGGTGACTAAAACTTACTTTGTCGCTCAATCAACTCCACCACCGACCCAACCTATCGAGAGTAGTATAGTGTTCACTGTTCTAATGCTTGCTATGTTATTAATGCTTAGATATGCTTAGACATGTAGAAGTCATAATTTCTTGGATGACAGACGAATGAACACCATTGGATGGGTTACGTGGTAGGTGGGTGTTCACCGGGGAGTGTTTAATGAACTTGACTAATAATCATTGGGTTAGACGAGAGGCCATGGCTGGGAGCATGGTGGGTTGTCTCGTTTTCCCGCAAGGACCGGTTCCCGGTGTCCTTTCGAACCAAGATTTGCGTACTTCTACACGGGTGGGATAATGGACCATCCACGACTAAATAATTTGCCTAGACTTAGAGTATGAGCTGCATAGTTTGCCGTTTCTATTCACTGGGTGAGTGAAAAATGATGTGGTGTGGTGCTTCAATATAGGTGTAAGGGGTACACACGGTTCGAGTCTGGGGATGTATCACCTGCTACAACTTATGGGGCCGTGTCATAGTTGCGGCCAGACTGATGTACATGGACTGGCCCGTAAGGGTGGCTCATACCTAGGTTGAAAGCATTGTAAAGGTCGTGTTCGATCACCCTCTGCTAGCACACCTCGTGAAGTGTGTACATGGTAGCATTAAGAGTCGATCGATACGTGTAGGTAAAGATGTACACCCCTCCAGGGTTTGAACTGTTGAACAGCCGTGTCCGTGGTTATGGACAGCTTGGTAAGAATCCACAACGAATTAGACAACTACAACAAACTCTAAAACTTGCCAACTCTAAGGCCGTGGTGTTAGAGATTGCTTCCTCCCAGGGTGGTCGAGGAAGAATCGGGGAATCTAAGGTGTGGTGATCTGCAGTAAGGAACGTTCGTGAATTGTTCGACTCATCTCCTTTTGAAAGTATTCTGGTAGTCGGTTTTCATCTACTTAACTTCTATTGACAAAGGTAAAATTAGCTTTCCGCAAAATAGTCCACTATTGCCCCTTTATTGATACCTGTCACAACTATTACTAATTTCCCCACTGTAAGTCTTGCTGAGTACAATTTCTGTACTCACCCTGCTATCGTTGACATTTTTGGTGCAGAGAAAACTACCCCTCCCGAGGGTGGTTTCTACCTAGAGATCGACACCAACGACGACTAGTCGCTGGAAATCCCAGGCAGTGGTCCTGCCCCCGGGGTTTGGCAGCTCGGTTTGTTCTGCTGCCACTTTTGGCCTAACCTTTTTGGCTTCGTAGCCATATATCTATTCTTCCGTTGTGTGGTTGGATCTTCGGATCCCTTATGTGAATATATGTTGTTAAGCTTCAAGAACTTATAATATTGCAGTTTCAGTCGTAGAGTTACAGCTGTGAAATCTGGTTGTCTTCGCCTACCTCATGTGCCATGTGTGTATGTTGATGAAGCACATGATGTGGGTAGGGTTTCAGAGTCTATATCATAGAGTTATTAGGTTTAATCACCCCTGTGAAGTGACTCTGCTACTGAGAGGTTGGGAACTATATCATCCTACTCCAGCCGAGCATTAATTTGCCGGGACGAGTTTGGGATTGACGTTCCGGCTCAGTAAGAAAAGAGTGAGGAGACCATATCACCCTACTGGATCTGTGCATTAGTTTGCCGGAGAAGGTCCGGGGTTGACGTCTCGGGCTATTCGAAGCCATATCACCCCACTTCTCTTGGAATTGATACCCAGGGGTTGAGGTCGGGGTTGACGTCTTGACTTAGCGGGTGGTTTCACTTAAGACTCTTTGTTATGGATTTTGGGTCCCGACAGTAATATTGTCAGCTTGGGCAGTAATGTTTGTTAGGGTTGATTTCGTAAGTTTCCGGGCAGTAAAATTGTGCACTGTTAACAGTAAAACAGACGATTAACGGTAATCTTGTGTTTTATAAACAGTAAAATTGTCGATTTGACTGTAAGTTTTGTTGAGATTGTTTTCTATTGGTTTTTGACAGTAAAATTATGTTTGGAAACAGTAAAATTTGTGCACGCATTAGTTTGATCATAAATTTGTTGCCCCATGCAGTCAAAAACGTAAGAACATGTATACACTCCTAATTACTGTCAAATGTCTTCATCATCAGTGGAAAGAATGGAGTCATCAAGATCATCTTCGACATCGTCTCTCCATAAGCGGCAGCAAATATCCCTCTCGTAAGGGATTCTACCCCTATCCCTGCCGTGACCCCTTCCTCGACCACTTGATGCAGCATATTTTGGAGGGTGGGGACATGTAGCAGCATTGTGTCCAGCTTTAAGACCGCAATTTCCACAGTATCTTGTGCATTTCTTTTCTCCAGGAGCACCAACAGTCTTTGGTTCGTTTGGTAGACGCTTACGACCTTTCGTGAAGGACACGGGTGGTGCTCTAGTATTGATTGATGGAGCGTCATCATGATCTGTGGCTTCACCCCCCTCTATTGCACGTGCTATATCAGCAGGGATGCTTTCGAGCTACGTCCGAAGATCCTTAAGAACAAACATGGCCTTTCATAACCTGCCTTGGACTTGCAACCTGACCTGACCGCTCCAAGTGCTTGTGTTAAAAGTGTATGGTGCCGAAACATCTCCATCATGCCATCAGGTCCAACGTGAATGAGGTCATGTCTGTCATACGGTAATTCCACCCTCGCTTTCCTGGTGTACCTGTGTAACACAAACTTGCTGTGGATACTTTCTATCTGCAAGTGTGAGAATGCTCGGATGATGTGGCAGAAAAACAAACCTGCAATTAAGATGTAGTAAATTGTTAAAAACAGCATGGTGCCAGAAATGGAACTTACTTACACTTAAAAAAAGAGGTTACCGGTATGTTCCCACTGATGGCACTCGCATGTGAAAACTTCATTCTCTTCGTCACATAAAACGTGGAATTCATGTTGAGACCATGAAAATGTTTTGGAATTTTTCCCATGTGTTACGAGGAATACCCTAGCATTACTGGGGTGGGGTCGGATACGGAAAGCAGTGCTGTCAAAGTATGTGTCTTTAAAACGCTTGTAGACTGCTGGTGTATAAACCGTGCTTAGTTGATCATCAAAAGGAAACTAGGAGGCCTTTATCACAGGAGCCTATTAAATGATGAACTTTGGTTTAAAAAATGATAATGTAAAAAAATAGCTACTACATTTATCATGTAAAAACATAAAAATACCTGAGAAGAATGCAATAACTTGGCCTCCTCCTGCTTCCTATCCTGAAGTACGCGATGCATTTGCCGGCAAAACGATGGAGTGCAGTTGTTTGATCAACAAAACTTAGTTTCACTAACCTATTCATACTCTCGCTTCTTTGCGTTGATGTCATCCTGCCGCAATATATGTCCTTGAAATAGGGGGCACACCAGCTTCTACGGAGGTCGTATAAACTTGAAATCGATACTACATCTTCGAAAATGTAGTTTGAAACCATCTCAGCCCAAGCCTTCTCAAATTCTTCTGGTGTCAAAGGATGAATTATGACTGAAACGAGTTGATCCTTTAACCCTTCATTCCTCGTGTACAACTTGTTCAAATACTCTTTGTGTTTTTTAATGACATGCCACCTACATAGCCTGTGAGCTGACCTCAGATAGACTAATGAAATGGCATTTGCCATTGCTTGGTCTTGATCTAGAATATGATAAATTAAACTATGTTAATGAATGTAGAATTATGGAAATGAGAACAGTAATAATAACAGCTTCTATTGGGAATTTATGAATTGTATTACATGAGTTTACTGTATGTTCTATTTGAAATTACTAGAGAACAACAATTACTTTGCCAGAAGAGGAGATACTGCATATAGACTAAACATTAACCGTATGGTGTTATAAATATTACTGCACCTAGACCAAACCTATCAATATGCAGCGTGGTTCGTGGCCATCCATACAATTCTTGAAAGTGTTGAAGAGCCACTCAAATGATTCAGTTCGCTCATCCCGCAGAAGGGCTACCCCAAATATGGTGTTCTGGAGGTGATGATTTGAACCAACAAACATGGCAAGCGGCATGTTGTAGATGTTTGTCTTATATGTTGTGTCAAAGGTAACAACATCACCAAAATCAGCATACTCTGCCCGGCAGCTGGCGTGACTCCAGAAAATATTCTTCATGACATCATCCTCATCAAATTGGATATCATAGTAAAACTTATCGTTGTGAGATCTAAATTCTTTGAAGACTGACATTAGCTTGTTAACATCTTTCTCTCTCTCTATTTGCATGTTAGCTGCCTTCCTGTGAAATACTTAATATGAAAAGAATATTTGCATTTTAATAAAAGTAAAAATTCATGAGATATACAGTAAATACCTATTTTCAAGGTCACGCGTGGTGAAAGGTATGTTATGTTGACCCCCATGTAAATCTGTCAACACGTTGAGCATGGCATTATGTGCTACCTTGCCGGTCTGCATGTGGTCCACAAGCTCCATCAATGAAGGATCAAAATTCTTGTGCGCTCTCATGTGGGAAACCTGAGAAGGTGTTGTAGCGAGAGGGTGGTTGTGCTCCAAAGCAACCCTCTCTACGGTACAAGAAGTATCTTTCAAACTCAATTTGAACTTCACAAATGCTTTGCAACCAATCCTTTTAGAGGTCCTTCCACGTTGACGTTCTGCACCCGGTTTCTAGTAATCTTGCCTACCTTCCCGAGAGCAACAAAATTCTTTTACTATTTTTTTGGACCTACTACGTCGGACATCAAATCCTGCGTGTTTTGCGTATCCACAGTAAAATGAGTAAGCTTTGTCCGCATTGTCAAAACGCTGGAATACCTTGGGCACCATGTCATCAGGGATGTTATGAGCCTACAGACATATATAACGACTTACTATTTGATCTACATAAGGTTACTAAATTGAATACATGAAATAACTATAGCACCTAAATCTCTATACATGAAATATCTGTAGAACATAAACACTATACCGTTACTGCATCTAAAACAAACATTTACCATATTGTATTATGAATATTACTATCGACAAGTTATGATTTGTTGTAAAGCTATTTGTAAGATGTAGTAATAATAAGTTAAGTTTGTGGTAACGATACAGGAACTGTAAAAAATGTGTAGTATTCAAAACATTACTTGAGATAGTGGACATATGTATATGAATATACATACATGCTCATACGTCTGGTTCTGGTCGGGAGTACGCATTTCATCTGTCGAAAGACCCATAGGAGGAGTTAGGACGGACGTGTGCATCCGTGGATCTCGAACGACTGGTATGGAGAACCTTGCTACAGGCGTCGTAGCAAAACCATCTTCTCCAGGGCTGACGCGGCAGGAATGTGGCGTCGGACATGTTGTCATTGCTGGAGCACCTCGCGAGAAGAAGTGTGTCTCCGACGATGGCTGCAGGTGGCCGTGGCTGCTGTGAGGTGACTCCATTCTATGGGTAGATCCCGTGGGGTTTGCCGTAGGTGGAGCAGTTATGGTGGGGAGGAAGATACCCTCATATTTTCTGATAACAGTTGCCAATTTGGTTAGACATGCGCGTGATTATAGGGATAACAGCTACCATTTTGGTGCGTTAACACCATTCAAACTTATTGAATGTCATTTAGTAAAAACCGGGGTGATAATTTTGAGTCTATCTTGTAGTAAAACAATATGTGCCGTCAATAATTTTGCGGTACAGCAATGAATTTGTGTCGCGGTAATTGTATGTGTATTTGCTCATAAAGTAACACACGTATTGTAGTAAAAATAGATGGGACATATAAATGATAGGATTGTGCACTACAACATATTCCGATGTCTTGGCTTTCGTTACGTATAACACGATATAGCAATTTTGCGACTGTAGTGTGGTAAAACAATGTGCACCATCGATAATTTTGCAAAGCCATGAATTTCTATCACGGTAATTGTATATGCATTTAGTCGTAAAATAACACATAAAATGTAGTAAAACAAGATGAGGCATATAAAACATCACGCATTTGTGCATTACAACATAATCCTTGGAAAGACAGTGTGGCAAACACCTAAACTGACGCAAAATGAAACACCTAAACTGACGCAGAATGAAAAATGATTTGTGCTAATTCACAACAGGCTGAAACTTCTCAAGTTGCGGGGGCAAGATGTTCGCCTCGTTCAGCTGGTGGCAGAGCATATAAAACAACTTCGGCACGATATTGACTAGCATTCTTCTGTAAAACATTTAAAAAGGACAGTACAAGATTATTGAGTAGTTATGAAAATTGGTGGAAACGAAAAACAATGGAATGGCGCGTGCTTGTTCATCATACCGGGGCAATGTTGCATCTCAGAGTGCTCTCCTCGCCGTCGTAGTACTCCATAAACTTCATTGAGAAGAAGGTGCAATCATCAGCGACTTGCTTGGGGGTCACAAAGCTATAAATTGGTCACTTAGAAAAGTCTACAAACTTTCCTCCAGATGCAACTGAGAAAGCATCGCTTAGCCGTCGAATGCATGTTGGACCCCAAGGAAGGTGGTAACTTTCCCATGTACCACCGCGGGTGGTCCAATCAACCGAATCAAGCACGTCAATGCGTTGATGCACCATGTTAAAACAATATACACAGAAATGGGTTCTGTGATGAAAGACCCATAGAATCTGCATTTAAATGATTCAATGTAGTGAATTATATGGAGCACAACAAAGCGTAAACGCTATAGCAATCAGTGGTAAAGTTTTAACAATATGCTAACCATTTTGACGTCTCTAGGGTCAATGTCACGGATGTGTTCTTTAGCAAGCTCTATAACCAGATCACTATCGTATTGCGCTGATTCAAATCTGCTATCGATGTTGGGATTGAACTGCCAAAACGTATAGAATGGTGAGACAAGCTGATATTGCAAAATACAATATTACGATCTGAACTACATAGTTTTACTGTAATGAATACATGGAATTACTATATTACAAAGTTATACTACTACATAGAGCACATGAATTAACTATATCAACAAGAATTGAGGATAGGGGGTGGGATTACCGATAGCTGCCATCGAACAAATATTCTGTAACCGACGCTCTTTGGCCTTAGCTTACTCTCATCTTATCAAATGCAATCAATTCAATATTCCACAAATGAATACAATGTGTGGCTCCCATCGCTGAACGACTGAACAACATCATTCCTGGTAACGTAAAAAGCAGTGGGAGAGTATGATATGAGCAATTTACTGCAGTGAGAAGTGTCATGTAATTTATTAAAATGTACACTACAATAAAAAAAGTGTTGATAAATCGAGGAAAATTGTTATAGGAATACATACTGCTTTAGGTCCCCATCAGACAAGATGATGTCACGGACTTGTTGCGCGTTGGCAGAAGGAAGAAATGGCCTTTTGATTGGTTGCTTGAACGGTGACACTAGCTTCGATGGCCGCTTCTTTAGCCTCTTGGAAATAACGGGAGGGGGCCCATGGACAATAACATTCTGCGGTAAAACTTCCTTACCCCCCTTTTGACACGAGGGCTACGACGTATGGTGGTAGGCTGTACAACAATAAAAAAAATATAATATGAACATGTCAAGTGAGGGGACAAAATAGTAATTAAAAATTGAGTACCTGTTCAACATTGTGACCGGTAGGCTTCGACGGCTTCTTCTTGACTGCTCGTGCAGCCTTAGGGGCAACCTTATCTGGAATGTTCGAATCAACATTGGGACCGATAGGCTTCGACGGCTTCCTCTTGACAGCTCGTGCAGCCTTAGGGGCAACCTTATCTGGAATGTTCGAATCTAGCAATACATGATTCTGCATAGTAATTGTCACATTAATATACAGTAAAACATTACAAAGGGAAATCGTACAGCAAAACTTATATTAGTTACCTCCTGGATATTGTGCCTAAGTGGCAGACCAGCATCTCTCAATTGCTGGCTAACCTCCCATGTCTGCATCGGTTGAACGAGATCATCTTCAACGGAATGGCAAGTCCCTTCACCTGCGTCGAGTTGAGTTTGTTGCTGTTGTTGATGCTGCATGTTGGCGTATGTTATTAATCCAACATCAGTGTACAACTCTATAATTACCACCTTCTCGATGTCAGTTATAATATTGTCGACACTAATGTTAGCCGCCTGCAATAGGTTTGTATGACGCACATCAGTATAACAGTAAATGACAATATATAATGTAGTAAAATATAAGTTATTATATGTAGTCAAAATATTTACCATATGGTAATATGGTACTGTTAAAATTTTACGATTTGAATTACATGAGATTACTGTACTAACTGCATGAAATTATAAATAATATTTATCATACAGAGCTATGAAAAGTAGTAAAATGTATATACTAGATAGCGAAAAAGCAGTAAAGATATAGTAATTATGTAAAATGGAAAAAGTAAAAGAGGCATACGTGTAATACCTTGCTCTCTTGCAGCTAACTCACGGGCCTCCTCTTCCTCACGTCGTATGTCATCCAATCGGCCTTCTTCAATCTTGTGACCTGTATGTGAGGGGAGAATAAATAAATACACTCTAAAGCATAGTTTGAACAAATGTGTAAAGTTGTGCAACAAACCTTCCTCGTCGCACGATGGACATCCTGTTCCATACTGAACACCTTCAGCCATTTGGGTGAGGGTAATGTCTTTTTGTCCAAGTGTAGTGTTGACTTGAGAGTCATGGGGGGCGGGATCATTCACTTGGTAACCAACAGCTTCCGCGTTACGGGCATCCAGGGTTGACGAGGGGTCCGTGGGATTGCATTCCACATGGAACTCTAAAGTTATAATGAATGAGGATATGGCTTAAAAAATGATTTTAAATGTGGGTGGGGTGGTGATGTAGATTTTATTGTCAAATGAATAATATATTACCATTAGCGCAAGATGGAAATTAAAACCAATGTTTACTGTATGAAATTATATACTTTACTATAATTCCTACCTTGGCAGGACGAATGGTTCATGGTTGGTTCCTCCTGCTCAGCTGGAGCATCGCTGTAAATTTGATCAATTAGAAAACCTACATTTCACAAATGATACCTGACAATAATGCCTACTAAACTTTGATAAATAATAGAAAAATGTGAGTTAGTTTAACATACCCTGTTGTGACTCGGTCATAAGGCTTTCAATGTTACCATCTGACATCTGTGTAAGAGAAATGTTGGAGGTTGATTCTGAGACCTGCCGGTTAGGGTTGACATCTGGAGGGTTGGGCTGCACCGTTTCACGATTATCATGCAAATCGGAGGGGGGTCTTTGCAGATGTCCTAGATGTCGTAGGAATTGAAGTGGGAGCGGCGTGCATGATTTGTCTCAGTTCATGTATTACCCTATTTTGGGAAGCACGAATGTCGGAAAAGGCCTTGGCTAAGTCATCGTCGCACCTCTGCAGAGTAGCCATTGCAGCACGCTGCATGGGTTCTGCCAAACCACTGAAACAATCGCCTAGCTGCTGACGTAGGCATGGTAATTCATTCTGCGTCATGTCGGGTGCACCAAATGAGGGTGGATTCGTTGTGTGCTGAAGGGAGTAGCATGTACCCAACTGCGACCTCAACTGGTAATTGATATACATGATTGTGGTTAAAATATATTTCATAGTAAAAATATTACGAGCGTAATATATAGAGCAAAATTGATGACGACCTTTAGCCTGCCGTATGTCTCTAATCCATCCTTTTTCTTATGCTTGTCTTCGTGCGAAATCTTGAGGATCAAGTCAGCAAAGAAGAAAGCAATATGTGGAACATCAATTGCATCAAGCCATGACAGGCTAAGAAGATTGTCCAGGTAGAAAATCTGACAAACAAGTAGTACAACAAAATTACTATATGATATGATGAATGAAGCCAAAAACAATAAACAGAACTGAAACTTACAATAAAGAACAATGGGCATCCGCTGATTGACAGAGTGGGAATCTTGAGTCTCTTGTTGTGCCAGGTCAGGATGGAATCCGCAATGTCATCAACGGTAACTTTACACCAATCGACGGATGAGATATTCTCCATATCAAATGTCAGTGCAGCCTCCTTTCCAGTTATGTAATTCACGGTGGATGTGAATAGCAGAAGGTTAAACACAATAAGTAAGAAACACCTTATAGTAAGATGGTCTGTTCCGCCGAGCTTGATCCTATGGATTAGGTCTTCAAAGTATATATTCTTTTGCAAGGGGACATCCAAAGCAAGCTTGAGGTTTTGAAGCTTAGTGCTCTTTTGCTGGAATGAAAGGACGGGTGGGTCAGCTCCACCAATCGGTAGCCCCAAAACACAGTGGACGGCATGCAGGGTGATCTTCAGACCGTCTTGACTACCAACATCAATGCCAAGTGACACCGCATCTGTCCTGTCCATCAGAAATACAACAAGATCCTTGGTCTCAAGCTTATCGGCCTTGATCTTTAGCAATTCACCAAAACCAATCCTCTTGATTTCTTTGACTTGGGCATCGTTCAGAACCTCTATAGCAGTAGTAACACACCCCGGTGAACACCTAACAGTAGGAGACACCTTAATAGGCACCTTGACCTGCGAAATAAATGTTACTTTCAGATATACAGTGATTTACTATCTGTATCAGGGAGAGCATAAGTTCATAGTTTACTGTATACAATTTCATAAATTACTATAAGTGTAAAGAGTAATTACTGCATTCAAAATATGCATTGGATGTGAGATTTACCTGAGATGCAACTGGAGGAGATGCTGATGAGACGGCCTTGCCAGACTTGGAACACTTGGCCGCCACAGAATACTCCTTGGAGCGAGTAGTAGGACCAGTGGGAGGGGGGCAGGGTGGTGGATCAACAAAGTCATCATGGTCAGTCGCCTCAACGATCGGTGAGAGAAACGGTGCAGATTGCGCTTTCCGCTTCTGAACTGTTCTCGGGGGGTGGGGTGGTTGATCGACAGAGTCATCATGGTCGGTTGCTGATGATGACATGGCACCCGGGTATCATCAGGGAGGACGAATCCGGCCCTCTAGCCACAGGACGGGCCGGGCCGACTACTCAGAGTCCGACTTCTACAGGGGGGCGCCTCATCAACGTGGAGTACAAGACATGGACTAATACCTGCCCGGCATACCCAGAATCTGTTGTAACTAATTAGGAAACCAATCTGTTAACCGATTTGGACTCTTGTAACCCTATCCCGGTCGTCTATATAAGGCCTAGTCTCTGATGGGGAAGCCTTTAAGCTCCTTAGTCATAGACAATCTCCATTGTTTCATAGCTCAAGCCACCTCGAGATCGATTCTCCAGGGCTTGCGGCACTTGGGATTTAAGCTATACTAGTCACTAAACACAGGACGTAGGGTATTACCTCTCCGTGAGGGCCTGAACCTGTCTAAATCCTGTCTCCCATGTGCACCCATCCTGATTTGCTGTGCTCACGCCGCCCCATATTCAATATTGCCGGAATAATACTCCGACAGTTGGCGCGCTAGGTAGGGCCCGCCTGCAGAGCGGTAATTTCCGCCCCGCGCTTGCGGGCCATATCCTCCACCGCCTGCCGGTTTGCAGCCAGCTTGTCCTACTCGGCCTTCTGTAGGTCGAGTCGGTCAAGGACCGGTAGTCGGTCCTGGAGGAAGGCGGTCTTGTCTTGCGACCGTCGATTCAGACTCTGCAAAAAGAAGACGCAAAAGTTAGGCCACCCGAGAAGGTTATCAAGCCCCTCCACTCGGTCCCAAGGACCCAGCGGAGGCTCGGGGGTTACACCCTCTGGGTGCACTGTTCGTGCACCCGGAGTCAAACCTACAAAGAAAGCAAAATAAACCCTCCGCCCGACTATCCTAGTCGAATGCAGGCTCGGGCGAAAACTACAAAAATGCTAAGGGTCCTCCACCCGACTACCTTAGCCGGGCAGAGGCCCGGGGGCTACTCCCTACGGACACACTCCTCGAAAGCAGAAGTGACTCACCTGCATCAATGGGCGCAACCTGCCATTCAGCAGGTTGGCTCCCTCCTTCACCATCTTCAGCAAAGCCGGGAGCATCTCACCGAGTTGAGACGCGACGTCCGTCGCGTCGTTCCATTCCTCCTCCTCCCAGACATTATCGATCTCCCGGATGGTCATAGTCGGCCGCCACGGGTCCGATTGCCGTACCCGGAGCGGCCGGAGTGCCAGCTCAGAGGATGGCTGGGGAGGCGGAGCAGCGCTGAACTCCTCCATCGACGGGGGCAAGTTGAGGTTGCCCCCACGGTCCTGCGGGGTGGTCCCAGCCGACTCAGGACCTGCTCCTCCCGCCGTCTCCGAGCCCCGGCCGGCGTCCGCAGGCATGCCCTGAGCCGACACTCCGGCGGAGGTCTCCTCCCCCCGAGGAGCGGCAGGCGAGGCGGGCTGCGTGCTAGGCCGCTCAGGAGACGACCGGGGAGGCGAGGACATGGCCACAGGTGGGGGCGACGAGGGCCGGGCGTCCGACCCCGGCGGATCCCCACTTCGGCTGGACCCCGGGGCGCTCGATGGAGCCTTTGGAATGTCTCCCGCCCTCTGCGCCCTGCAAAAAGAAAATCGGACCTGTCAATATTCGAAAAACACAAATGAACAAGCAGTCGCCGAGACACTTACTTGGCCGATCGAGGGACAGGAACGCGCTTCTTAGGCCCCAAGGCTCGCCGCCCGGACACGGCAGCAGCCGGGGCCACCGAGGTTCCCGATCTACCTTGTGCCCCGAAGGCGGTGTCGACATCTCTCTTCTCCCCCCGGCTAGGGGGAACGTCGTCTTCGGCCACCCGAGGAGTTTCACTCGAGGCGGCAGCCGGCGCCACCGGGTCGGGGCCAGCGGAGGAGCCATCCTGCTCCGCCGGGGCAGTCCCCGTGGCAGGCGGAGCCGCCGAGTCAGGATGGGGGGCGGAGCCACCCTGCCCTGACGAAGCGGTGCCCGCCGCGGTGGGCGTCGGACTAGCGGCGGAGCCGCCTTGTCCCCTCAGGGTAGGACCCGCCGGCGGCCTTCGTCTCTTAACGCGGAGGGGGGCATCTTCGTCATCCTTGTCCTCCTCCGGGGCCAGCGCGCTCGGGCGGGGAGGACGGGGAGCCGTAGGGGCCGGCGCCTTCCCCTTAGAAGGTCCGGCGCCCTTCGAAGACCCGGCGCCCTTTGAAGAGCCGGCGCCGGAAGAAGACGCCGCGGCCGCCCTTTGCGGTGGAGGCCCGCCGCTCGGGACATCAGCGTACCGCGGCTGGTTCCATATCTCGTCCTCCGGGAGGGGAGCGTTGGAACAGAAGCCGAACAACGCCTGTGAAGATAAACCCCGAGTGAGACTCGGCGAAGAACTAAGAGAATAAGGTCGGGGTATCAGTTGCTCACTTGACTCGGCGGGTTTGCCCGGCTGAAGTGCGGCGGCCGTCCGGAGAAGTCCAGACTCGTCCCCTGAGCCAGGAGCTTCTCGAGCCGGCTTTGGACTTCTCCCTCCGTGAGCCCTTCGGCGGATTCCTGAGTTGCGTCATCTTCGCCAGCATACTCGAACATGGGGTGCACCCGCAGCTTCGCAGGCTGCACCCGCCATCGAACGAAGGTCGCAACGGCGACCATCCCGGTGACTCCCGACTGCATTGCCTCGGCAAGCTGCGCCATCAGGACGGCAATGCTGTCCTGTTCCCTGTCGAGCGGTGGTTTCGACCAGCTTGGCTTGACCTCCGGTGGATGGCCCGAGAAGGCCAGAAGTGACGGGTCGGGGTTGGCGCAGTAGAACCAGTTGGCATGCCAGCCCTTGTTCGAGGACTGCATCGGTGGGGCCGGGTAGCTCTTCGCCGCCCCGGACCTTAGCTGGAACCCAGCGCCTCCCACCACGGCCGGGTTGTCTCTGCTCGGCTGCGGCTTCACCATGAACAGGTGCTTCCACAGGGTGAAGTGCGGCCGAATGCTGAGGTAGCACTCGCACAGCGTGATGAAGCACGCGACGTGGAGCATGCTGTTGGGGTTGAGGTTGTGGAGCTCCAGCCCGTAGAAGTATAGCAGCCCCCGCAGAAATGGGTGGACCGGTACCGAGAACCTTCGCTCGAAGAAGGAGCTGTGGATGACCAGCTCGTCGGTGTTTAGAGTGGGGACAGTTTCCCCCGCGGCGGTGCTCCACTCGACCAGCTCCGTTGCACGAGGGTTTCCAGCCGCGCCTCCGTCGCCGTCGACTTCATCCACGGGGCCATCGGATCAGCGGGCGAATCTCCTTCACTCAGTAGCTTCCACACCAAAGCGTCTTCCTCGGCTTCGGTCGGATCAGCTTCCCAATACGGGGTTTGCATCCGAAGGGGCCAGAGGGAGTTAGGGTTTTGGGTGGAGTGGCGCGCACGAGTCAATTTGAGCGAAAGGAAGACGAAGGGTCGGGCGCAAAGGGAATGAGAATGCGTGAGAAGGCGTGGACCGATCCCGTGACCTCTTCGGAATATAAAGAGGAACGGATTGAGTGGTTCGGCTTCCCCACGTTCGCACGCACCCGGATTCTCCGCGCCCACGATGCGCCCCTTCAGATTCCACTACGCGCTTCAGACGGGCCACGTCGCGCTTTTTCCGTGCCCACGACTTAACGGCGCCGTGATTCGTGCAGCTTAATTAAGGGGGGATCCGACGGTTGGCCTTCTGGGGTTAATAGCCGTCCGGGATATACCCCCGCAAATAGCAACCGCAACGTGTTTCCCGCAAACCACCAGCCGGTTACCGGTAGAATCGGGACCGGGCGCTACGGTTGTGAAGGGTTTCAGTGGTTGGCCTCAAGCAGGAATGCAATCACCTAAATACACCCGAGTGAAGGGCAGTAATGGCGTACCTTCTGTAGGCCACAAGTCGGATGCTGAGCAACTCGGAGCTACCGGATTCTCCACCTAGACCTACCGAGAACGCGAATTTCAGAGGCTCCGGGGTCTAGAATTTCCGGATTCAATGGAATGACTCGGTGTAAGGCTTCGTCACTCGGGAACCTATGCGCCATGGCTTGTTTCTCTGGTTCTGATGCGAATTTCAGAGGCATTCCTTCAGGGGACACTAGCTGGCCTTAATGCACTCGGGAAGGCCGGGTGCTACTCGGAAATTCAGTCGGAAGTCATGGTACGCCCCACGCTGGGCTATCAGCCGGTCTCTGTCCATCAGGATGGATCGGGTACCACTAGAGCTTACCCGCTATTAGCTCACCCGCCATAATATTCCTACCTTACAAGTGAATGTTACTTGGCTTTTTATCTATCTTTTCCACAGGGGTTCTGTCAGTCCTTCGCGATCTCAAAAGCTTGACCGGAAGTGAAGACCGATAGCAGTCAGATCGTGAAGGACTCGGGGGGCAACTGATGATGACATGGCACCCGGGTATCATCAGGGAGGATGAATCTGGCCCTCTGGCCACAGGGCGGGCCGGGTCGACTACTCGGAGTCCGACTTCTACACGGGGGCGCCTCATCAACGTGGAGTACAAGACATGGACTAATACCTGCCCGGCATACCCGAAATCTGTTGTAACTAATTAGGAAACCAATCTGTTAATCGATTCGGACTCTTGTAACCCTATCCCGGTCGTCTATATAAGGCCTGGTAGGGGACCTCCGATGGGGAAGCCTTTAAGCTCCTTAGTCATAGACAATCTCCATTGTTTCATAGCTCAAGCCACCTCGAGATCGATTCTCCAGGGCTTGCGGCACTCGGGATTCAAGCTATCCTAGCCACTAAACACAGGACGTAGGGTATTACCTCTCCGTGAGGGCCTGAACCTATCTAAATCCTGTCTCCCGTGTGCACCCATCCTGATTTGCTGTGCTCACGCCGCCCCATATTCAGTATTGCTGGAATAATACTCCGACAGTCGCCTCAACGATCGGTAAGAGAACTGGTGTAGATTGTGATTTCTGCTTCTGAACTGTTCTCCGAATCCCATGTATCGGTGGTTCTTCACTCTCCGGCGGTTCACTTGGATTGCTATGGGTAGCCGTACCGCTGGACGGCTTCACGCTGATATGAAGACCAGAGGTAGGTGGATGCTCAGGGTCGTCAAAGTGATATGTGATTGCTCTTTGGCTATCTTCGACAATTACTCTACGCACTTTTGATGGAGCTTCACCAGTGACCTTCATGTTCCTATAAAATAAACAGTGACCGGACATTTGCCACATTGCTTAAACAAGATTACCGTATGTATTACAACAAATTACTATATTGCATATATGAAATTCCCAAATTGTTTGGGCATAATGGGGGTTGAATTGGGGCATATGGAATGCGAAGCTACATTATAAAAAAGATTACTGGATACCAATGTGTAATTACTGTATATGCTATCAGTAGCCCATGTAGTACAATATACAACCATAGACAGAGATTTTTTTTTGGGTCGTGCTGGGGATGAGATGGGGGGTGAAATTCTAGATCGACGGTGGTGCAAGAATCTTATTAAAAACTATAGATCCACGCAAAATGCAAAGGGAGAAGAAGTTGAATTTGAACACGGTGGCACAAAATCTAACGTGGAGAGCCGACGGAGGAGTGCGTGAACACTGCTATACGAAGGCGCCGACGGACGGAGGAGGTGGCGTGAGCGGCGGCGACGCAGATCGGGCTGACGGTGGGGCTAGACAACAGACGTGTCCACAGAGAAGCCCTGATGGAGGAGACCAGGCGGAGGAGAATGACACCGACACAATGCAGCCGGAGGTGCCGACGAACGGAGGAGGTAGTGCGAGCGGCGGCGACGGTTCGAGATAGCTACCATTTCAGGGGCAGGTTGGGGGATATGAGGAATCGGGGAAGGAAGTATGGATGAGATAACGATCGGCCGGGAAAAAAATGCTAAATTTACTATAACTGCGGATCGTGGGTGCAAACAACTGTGTGTGTGCCTAAAATCACGTGAAAGTACTTACCTAGCCAAGTGTTATGATCTGCATAAAATTACTATATCTAGAGCAACCACTTACCGTATGGTACAATGAACATAACTATTAGGAATTAACGATTTTCAATTCATGAGATTACCATATGTTACACACAAAATTACTATCACAAATCACTCCAAACCATGAGTTATCTACCGTGTATTTTACCGCGTATTGTTTCTATCCTTTATACGAGGTAAAAAAAGAGACTAAGATTATTGTATTTTACATGTGAGGTTACGTGTCTGTGAGTGATCAGTTCAACAATAATATAGTTTGACGGATTTACTACATTCAATGAACCGTTTTACGGTAAGTCCTGACATTGCTGTGGGGAGGCGTGAATCAAAAAGGGCGCGCAGTGGGTTTGAGTTGACGGGCTTGGTCGGTGGTCCAGCGCGTAGAATAACTATTCTACTCTCAGCTGTAGATTAGGGAATCTATACATACATATATATATATCCAACAGTTCGTCACTTAGGAATCAGGAATTGCTTCGATGAGATATCTCCCCTGTAAGGATCCAACTAACAACCAAGCACTCTGTACAAAGGTAGAGTTAGAATATCCTGGCTAGAATGTATGCCTAGTCATTAGCTCTTTTTACCTGAGGGGCTCTTGTCATGTCAAACTTAGACTCACCTCTGAGAAAGTTGAGGCAAGGAACATTGGAGTATCAGTGGCGAGGTCATAATTTCCCTTTGGTTTTGTCCTCCAGAGTTCTAGTGTGCAATTTAAGACTTAGGAACTTTTCCCACACTGAGTATTGACCTTTCCTTATTTTTCTCCAGGAAAACTCCTGATCGCTCCAAGGTGTTTGTTTTCCTCACCAGGCCAAGGAAGGCCACATGAATCCCACTTCTACAAGGTTTGTATGTGGAGCTTAGTAGGGTGAATAATTTTTCCTCTTGTGACCTGGCTGTTGTTCAATCAAGAGAGTGTTCAGACAATGGTTATAGAACTTAGGAATCTAGTCAAATGTGAAGTTGAATCGTGAGGTGGGAAGAGTGGTGAAGGGATGAACTCATGCCATGGTGTTTGAAAATATTTTTAGGAATTGTATGAGGTGGAAAGATCTAGGTCCTTCAA
Source organism: Stipa capillata (assembly GCA_019208055.1). Lineage (NCBI taxonomy): Eukaryota > Viridiplantae > Streptophyta > Magnoliopsida > Poales > Poaceae > Stipa > Stipa capillata. The sequence goes on along the minus strand of JAGXJF010005802.1, from coordinate 71,759 downwards.
AACTTCATCCTTGAAGGATTACCCATGGAAAATTTATGTTATCCCTTTGACTAAGGCTCCATTGTTCCTAATTCTACACATTTATTTTATTTTATTTATTTATTTTTACTCAAATATAGAGCCTCCCTTGTGATGCAAAGGGTTTATTGTGGGATTGCTGGGGCATGGTTTTGAAGACCTGGACCAAGAGGCTATGTTTGTGTTTGGAATAGTGGATTTTATTGGGTGGTAATGAAAACATGGATTTTGTTGGGTAGAAATGAAAAAAATAGCATACACAAAATGGAAAGTGACTGGACTCTAAAGACCAAATCAGAGAGTGAATACCTTCTTGATTGAACTCACCAGGATTAATAGGAGTACTAATTCTAAGTGGCTCAAAGATTAGTAAGGCTCAATTTTCACAAGTCTGGTGCTAGGTTTGGAGTTTTCTCTAAGGAGTGATCAAAATCAGAGGGGTTTCCTTTGTGTGGCACACAGAAGCTGAATTTCTAGCCTTGCTCTGATTATTATTCACAAGCCACATTGCGGTGCTATATCCTCAGACCACAACAGACCCGGATTAGAATTTTATCGTGTGTCAGACTCAAATTTTTCTCACTAATCAAATGGAACTAATTCTACTAAGTCGAGAGAGCTAAGTTGTGATCAAGATTCTTACAAGAATACTACCTAGAGAAACTATTCATCATTTTTCGAAAGGACATGTGGCATGTTCTTTTATAGAAACTAGTGACACCAGATTTATTCAATTGAAAAGAACACTGCTCTAGATAGAAGGCACTAATTCATTATATATATAGTATATTATTTTGTATTATTTTATTAGAAACAAGAAACAAAGAGTATAGTGACGAGGTTCACTTGGTAAGGTAGGGTAGGACTAATTTGGTAATGGTAGGATAGGGGGCAAAACAAACTCAAATGGTAGGCATGTGGACACAAAATGACAGGACGAAAAAGGAACACTTGGAGAGAAATTGGGGACTCACAGATGTTCCCTCCCCTATGCTTAGACCTTGCACCTCGTTGCGAGGTAAAGCATGAGCAAGGTTGCCCTACTTGGGTGGCATTTAGTAGTATCTGGGGTTCTCATCACCCAAGTAGTGTTCCCAATAGTCCTCCTAGATGCTAGCGGATTCTTGAGTTGCACCGAGGCGTTGGTCGATCATTCCTGAGCTGGCTGTGTATTTCTAGACCTAGCTCATACGTTTGTCTTTCTTGGCTCTGCGTCTCGGTTGCCCTAAGGTCGATCCACTCTATTACCTATTGCAACGAGGTGATATCTACATATGTTATGGGTTTGTTTGGATTGGAAGAAGACAAACCTCCCCCATACATGTCGTAGTTGTATTGATCGCCGAAGTTGGGTTGAGCACTGTGATGGACTTGTTCATTGTACTCGGGCTCATAGTTGGAATGGAGGCCCGAACTGTGGCCACTTGTGTCCTTAAGGCTCATGTCATGTCTCTGGTAGGCGGTGGAGGTTCGGCTGCGACCTTGGAATCTTGTCGACATGCTATGCTGGGAGGCCACGCGGTCAACTCCACTATCTTCTCATTCCCGTCCCACGAACAAGCAAAAGTTCTCTAGTGTAAAAATGTTTAGTTGTGGGTTGGGTACTAAGTTGGGTGTATGGGAAAATGTAATCAATCCCAAAGAAATGGAAGGAAAAGACACTGTGCTTGCCATTTATTGATAGCACCAGGGTAGAAAGAAATTCCTATGTCAAGTGGTCCGAACCAGGTTCATCAATTTGAAAAAGTCTAGCCAACCTATGTTCCTTAAAGCGTGTCAAAAATCATTTTTAATCCCCATGGATACTAGCACAACTTCATCAATCTTACGAGTACATAACAAAGAATAGGTATTAGCACGCTCGTACCTTTTCCTTCCCGTGACGTCTTTAGGGATGACTTCTGGATGCTCCTCTGTGCAGGAATGGTTGTGTCAGCTCGTCGATGACGATGCTACTGGTGAGGGACTCCTGCTGCTGAAGATCCTTCTAAAGAGGCCAGACATACCTGCAAGGTTAGTTGACACAAAGCAACACAAGAAAAATAGTGCCCGAAAGTAAGCGTTCAAGTTGAATATTTTATGTCCAAGTTTAGATTTTATTGTCCTCTACCTAGATCGTTCTCTTTTATTCAGCCCTACACTACTTGTTCTTTTCTTTTTCTTCTCTTTTTCTCTAACTCAACACTAGGCTCAAATTTCCAACACTTGGTGCAGCAAAAAGGAAAGAAACTAGAGAGGTGAACTAGTGAAGGTGTGAGAAGATAAGAGGGTGCTACCTTCCTTTTATAGGAAGGTCGGCCAACCAAGGGGAGAGGGCTGGCCGGCCAGCAGCACAAGGTTCAACACCCAATTGGCCCAAGAGTGCACCTCTACTCCTTTAATTTTCAACCAATTATTTTCACGTTTACGTTTGGTGAAATAGCCAACCTAGGTGCATATAAGAAACACTAGGGTGAGTCATTCACCAAGTAATTTTTTTTGGAGGAGAGTGGCAGCATGCTGTCCCTATGATGGATTGGAAACACTACGAAGAGAAAGGAAAAAGAAAGAAAGAAAATGCTAGGGCCGGCAGGCCTAGGGTAGTCGACTAGCCCTCTTCTGAAATTTTTTCTAGGTTTGTTACAAGGTTTAGGAGAAAGGAAAGCCTGGAAAAATTTCGGGGGAATGAGCGCTATTGAACCTTGGCTTGAGAATTTTTTGTGAAACTAGGGAAATGAAGAAAAGAGAGAGAGAGAGAGAACCGACAAAAACCGAGGTTCAGAAAAGCACCCGATAAAGAAAAAGGTCTCACAAACTAATACCTCTGAAACATCCCTAGTGGTTTATTGGTTTCAATTTTTTTTATCTTTTATTTATTTTTTTACTCATTTTTTTTATTTCATAAAAAAGAAGAAGAGGGGGATCTCCCTTTTCTTTTTCTTTCTTTTTTTCTTTTTGCTTTTCCTTTTTAATTTAAAATTTGACTTGCTTTGGAAGGTAAACGAAAGGAAAACTTTTTGGTGTCTTCTTTTTGTATGTAGCTAAATTCTGTCTTTTTATTTTCTAAAAGTAAATAATAAAATAAATAAGAGGGAAAGATAATTTGGGGTACCTCCCAACAATACTTTAGTTTGGGTCACAAAGCTTGACCTCTCTCATACCTGATTTAGTGCTTAGAGCTAGCTCCCGGAGGTGGAGATACCTGGGATGCTGCAGCTTGGGTTTTTCTCAATTTCCTTGGTCGTATTGGTGATAGCAGAATTCCTACGGCATCTGAGACCTTGATCATGGCACATCTTTCCATGAGAGAACGAGATGCAAATCGTTCTATCTTCCCATTGATGTTGAGGTGGTTCGCTCCATTGGCAACGTCAATGTTGGTGTTAGCTATGTTCAGGAAGGGCCTTCCTAGGATCAGTGGAGCCCTTGCATCCACCTCCACATCCAGGACTACAAAGTCCATGGGGATGAGGTGTTGGCGGATATTCATTGGTAAATTTATGGCAATGCCAAATGGGTAGCAAATAGACTGATCTACAAGCTGCAAACACATTATCGTAGGAGAAATGTCGGCAAAATTAAGTTTGTCAAATACCAATTTGGGCATGACGCTAATGGTTGCTCCTAGATCATAGAGTGCTCTCTCAAAGAATTTAGATCGAATGGAACATGTGATCATGGGAAGGCCTGTGTCCCTCTTCTTGGTGGGGGTAGCATTCAAGATTGCCACGCTGCATTCCTCCGTGAACTTGATTGTCTCGGAATGGTGGATCGGATGTTTGTTGAGCAATATGTCTTTTAGGTACCTTGCGTATGTTGGTACTTGCATGGCAATTGGATATTGACATAAATTTTATTAATTACTTCAACAAACTTACCAAACTATTTGTCGGAGTTGCTTTTGCGGGTATGTGGAGGAAATGGTAGTGTGGTGCTATCACAGTACTCGTGCGAGCTGCTCTTGGGAGCGGGTGCAGAGTTTTCTTGTGGTTTATCTTCCTTGTCCTTCACTTCATCTTCATGAATCTTGGTTCCTTCTGGTTGCTCCAGATCCTTGGGCATTTTACCAGGCCTTGTAGTGACAATGTTGACTTGCTCACAAGGATTGGCCTCTGGTTGTCCTGGTAGACTTCTTGCATTGTTTTTTGGAATAGAAGTAGCAAGCTGTGCAATTTGGGTCCCAGGCGTTTTCCTGTGACTCAACTGCTGTTGAACAGAAGTAGCAAGATTCTCTATTTTTGCATCTATACCCTCTAGGATTTACCATGACCATATAATTTCTTGTTAATCCTTTCGTTAATGCTAGATTGACCATCGGTACATTCCTTAAGGGCAAGGTCAAGCGTGACAGTACAAGAAGAATTTTTAGAAGGATGGAAGTTGTTACCATTGTTACCCTTGTTGCCAAAGTTGAGGTTCGGTTGTTTCCTCCAGTCGGGCTGGTAGCCTTGGTTCTCACGGGGACGATAGTTGTTGATATAGTTGACGTCCTCATCTTATTTTGTCGAACATTCTATCCCCCTGTGACCCACATTTCTACATTCTTCGTATGTCATCCTTGTGTTGGCTGCCTTCATGATCTTGTTGGCTGCAGGAAGAGCATTGATCCTTTTGTAGAGTTCTTCTACTTTGGTGGCGAGGAAGTTCATGCCTTCCAGTGAGTGAACTCCTCTAGTTCAGCTTGACTGCGAGCGATCAGTCTCCCATCCTTGGTTTGTGGCCATCTTCTTGATAATAGCTTTGGCTCGAGTGACACCAAGTCCCATAAAAGCTTCTCCGGCGGCGGCATGAAGATGTTTGTGAGTGCTCCTCACGAGTCCATTGTAGAAGGTTTGAATCAAGAGCCAGTCCTCAATCCCATGATGAGGACATGATAGAATACTTTCTTGGGACCTCTTGCATGCTTTTGTGATGGATTCATCAAGAGTCTGTTGGAAGTTAGCGATCTTGTTCCTCAGTTGGTTGGTTCTCCCGGGAGGGAAGTACTTGGCGAGGAAGGCATCATAACACTTTTCCCAGGTCTCGAATTTAGAAGCAAGGAGTAAGTGAAGCCTTAGAAGGATGGTTGAACATGCTATAGATCTCCAAGAATGTTTGAAGGTGCATGTTGGCATCCTTCGACGGCTTGCCATGGAAGGGAGAGTTGCTAACCATGTGGATAAGGCCTGGCTTGAGCTCAAAGTTCTCGGCACGAACAGCCGGCAATGCCACAAGGGGGACATTGTTGCTACTTGGTGCGGAGTACTACTAGAGGGTCTTCTCGGCCTTTGTCGCTTGTGGATTAACATGAGATTCGGGTTGTGGGTTTAGATGAGGACCCTCTAGAGCTAGAGAAGGAGATGAAGAAGTTGCCAGATCACCTAGTGGTTGTGGTGCAAGAACTTTCTTAGGCTAGTCTGGGTTTTCTTAGGTCTAGAATGGGATTCTCTCAAGATTGACTCAGGGCCGGGTCAGAAGTTTTTAGGAAGGAAAAAAACCAGACATGCACTACACTGTTTAGATAGAATGGAAGAGAAAAGAAAAGAACATTGTAAGGGGGTTAAGGAAATTGGATAATATATAAATTTATAGATAATTGATATATCTAACTCAAAGTTGCTTCCCAGTAATGGCGTTAGAAATGCATTTTGGCTATTCTTATGGCCCACACATAGTTACATTTGCAAGCACATGGAAAAGCGATTGTAGCATTTCACTTTGGAAGTATTCTAGGGTTATCAATCATGGGAAGCAAATGGTTTGAGCAGGGATATCATATTATCAATATATCGTATATATGTATCCAACTCTTCACCACTTAGGAGGATGATTCTTTTCTAGATAGATAAGGATAGGTGATGACTAGGTAAAGAGGTTACCAACCTACACAAGTAACGTCTAAGAGGGTAGATAGCTAGCCGGATTCTAATAGCATGTAAGTAAAAGTGCTAGTTGTTATCGTGATGGAAGGGGATTGTCAGTATTTTAGTTATGAAGCAGTTGTTAGGTCATTATTCAATGCTACAGACAACCAGTATCAATGTTAGGTGCTATCACTGACTAACCCTAACAATTAGAGGTGTAGCTGTAAAAAGTCTTCGAAGATTTTCGGGATGTTCCTCCTATAGTCAGGCCCTGGCTAATGAGGAGGTAGAGCTTGGCTACACTTAAAGCTATTGTCTTAACAAGATTACTGTAGTGGTAGGCTCTAGGTAAAGGGGTGCCGTCTACACAGGTAATCCCCTCCGTATCTGAATGGCGGTAAGCTAGCCCCTAGGGCTACACTTTTCAGTCCTATATAGTTTAAACCTGAATCCACAACACACCTACCAAAGGGTAAAAGCTTACCCTACTCACAGGTCCTAAATTTAACAACTAGTTTCGATGAGAGAAATGAATTTAGAAAGTTAACTTGAAATATAACGGTACTCAAAAGAATCACTATATTAATATTTAGATGTTTATACAATGGTAAGAAATATACATGAGACCGGACACGTACCAAGTTGCCTAAAAGGATTTTCTTGAAACTTTGGCTCGTAGGCCGACTCTTCCTCCTAGCTATTTTGGACTCCGGCATCACCTACTCTACTCTATCTAGAACTCTAAGTGAGGTGGCACCTTGAAGAGGAGATGAAAGGGAAGTAGTGGTTGATTAGTGGAGTGCAGTGGGGGTTTATATAGGCTGGCCGACCTCCTCCCTAGGCTGATCCTAGATCAACAGTGGAGCTTGGTCCTGGTTGGGTGTGAAGGATAGAGGCATGACCGCCTCTTCCTCAGGGCTTCTTCATGCGCACGAAGTCCCATGAACGACCAGGTAAGTTCCCCGAGTGAATTTAGTGGGCCGCCTGACCTAGGTGGCTGGGCTGGCTAGCCCTCTGACATGGCCCGACTTGGCTCAAAGGGTAGGGCCGGCCGACCTCCCAAAAAGGTGATCGGCACCCCCTATTTTTCCGACGTCCAGTGATGGGTCGATGAAGCTTCGCAAATGACGCTCCACGGTGATCAGTGGGTCTGGAAAAGGTCTTCTAGATGATGATTATTTTCTTAGTTACATTTTTGGTGTTTCGAGAGAAATTCTTTATTTCCTCCAAAACAAGTTGACGCACCAATACTTGTGGAAGTAGATTAGTATGGACGCTAGTTTGTATAAAAGGACCACAATACCTTGCCTTTTACAAGAATCTTAGGGGTTAAATATCAGAAATATTGTGCATCAACCACCTGGACTTCGATCTATCATCCAATGTCCATCCATAGCCTCTATAGCTTCTTGCCATGTCTTGCAACTACATAAGTTGTTATGCCGTGACAAGTCTTTTATCCTATCATATCTTGCAAACGACAAGACTTATAGCTATGGTGAAAAAGATGTACCACTGTAACCTTTGGGCCTATCCACATCATGCCTCGAGGTCACGACTGTACTTTGCCTGGTGACCTAATCCCTTTTCGTCCTCTATCGTATACCTTTTCCATGATAGTGTCGTGAGTTATCGTATCCTTAATCTTTTTGCCTTGAATTTGAATCTCGATTTGACGTCAAACCATCATAACCCTAACCATCGTCCTCCCTTCCGGTGGGCCCCATTTACCAGTTAACTTTTTACATTGACATGTGGACCCTACCATCCACAACATATCTAACCTCAGCACATCCAATCCTAGGATGTCTGCTCGACCGACAAACACAAATCTTAGGTTTGTGTCGACCACTTGCATCCGAAGCACAATTTCATCCTTTTTTGCGAGGACCAGTGTATCGATTAGTGGCATTCTACTGATTGATAGACCCCCCTGTCTATTTTTTCCTAAACCCTATTGATTTTTTAAGTCAGGGTTCTTTATGCCAGATGTAGCATGACACCAACATGTGGGCCCCATACCTAGTATTATTTTTGACACCCTCATTTGATCATGTCCATTGCGTCATGTAATGTAACAATGATCCATCGGCATGGACCAAACCCATGATCTACATTAGCTGTTGACATGATTCTTCGATCATTTATCGATATTGTACTATGAGAAGACTTATATTTGAACAATGGTATACCCGGTTCATTTGAGTACCTCAATACCTTTATCCATATCTATGCAATTTTCTTTCTCCTTTCATATCAAATCGTGGTTGGTCCTAACCTCATGCCATATTCTGATTGGTGCATTGCCATCTTTATCAGGAATTGCTCTACACCTCCCGTCTGTAGCCTTCGGTCAGGATATGGATATAACTCTGTTAGACTCTATTCTAACTCACTTACATGTGCTTACCACCCATCAATCGATCGTAGTTATGCAATCTTTCTTTCATAAGAACCCTTTATGGATTGGGTCCCTAGACCTAGTGCCCATAGGTGTCACCTGTGGTTCTTGCCATATAATCCTTTTCCCAAGTTATTTATAATTCAGAAATGACTTTTGCTCTCATCTTGCGAGATGTTTCACTTTCCCTTTCATCTGGTTTATCCTTCCGCCAACAATCCCTTCATCTAATCCCAATCATATATGTTATTCCTCTAATGCATAATTCTAAACCCTACTCCTGTCTTTTGAGTTTTTTTGCATTTTTTTTCTTTTACGACAAGTAGGGAGTGACGAGATTGACTAGGGGAAAGTTCAAGAAGTGGAGGAATAAGTGAACAAAGGCATGCCCCTTTGTTCTTGATCATGTTGATCCCGTATGTTTAAAAATAATTATATTTTGTGTCGATTATAAACATGCATGTTGTTTTATTGTTTAGCAAATGCTTCGGTGTTAGTTCCAATTGAACCATGAATCCATGTTGCCATAACTTTGTTTTATCTAGAGTAGTTTTTAGTTACTTTTAGAAGTGCAAATGCTTAGCCCGGCAAAGTTTAGTAAATCTCTTTGATGCCTCATTAGAGCATTACTCATATCATGAATCATTGAGTTGTTATCACTTGGTGATATATTGGGCTCACTGAGCATCTACACCCTATTTATACTTCTGTCTAAAATCTTACTCTAGGTGAAACTTACCACTAAGGTATGGGCAACAAATGGATTGAGATGGTGGATGGTTTTGAAAAACATTTGGATTTTGATGGTTACTGCTAGGGTTGCCTACACCACAAGAACTGGATCATCAACCCGGAAATTTGTGAACCAAGTGCAATTACAAGTCTATCATGGGCACGACTTGGCTAATTAATTTGCTGAAACCTAGGATTACACTGTAGAGGGGAATGAAGCAAGATATACACATTGTGAAGCGACTACTGGTGATAGCTATCCTAGAGTTGATATGGTGGGTAGTGTCAAGTAGGGGACAACATTGGAAAGCACTCGGTCACATTCATCATAAGAGTGTGAAACCCCAGTTAATCTTACATCTTGTCAATAAAGTGTCCAACATCTACAGAGTGTAAAACTAATCGTTTAGTTGTGTCCATGATTTAGACGACATAAAGTTATGTTCAGGAATCTGTCTTGCTAATGCTTTTCCCTCTTTCTTACTCCTTTCCTTGTTTCCCCTCTAATGTTTCTCTCTCTCTCATTGCTTTCCTTTCTTGGATTGAGTACAGGTGGTTGGAACCTACTGTCGGGATTAAGGCATAGACCTTACTCAACTAGTGTTGGTAATTGGTATCTTCACTAGAAAACACCAGTATTAAAATTGATTTGATCTCAAAACCTATCTTTGAAATTAATGTAGTAATTTAAATACCATTTATGCAAAAGAGCCATAAAGCCTCCCTTTGTTTAAGCCTGCATGCAGCAGTAGGTTTCTCTAAAAAGGGGGAACGCTGAGTACGCAAAGTACTTATCGAGCATGTTGTATTTGGGTGTTTTTAGACACTTATGAGGATGATGGAAAAGATTATGGTGATTACGACAATGATGTTGAGGAGGAAGTACGTTGGACTCCGACGATTGCCTATGGCTGAGATGGAGACTTCTATGCTTTGGTATTTCCATTGTGTTTCTGAATGGTAAAGGACATAAGTCCTAAGTATTTTAGTTGGGCATGTAGAAACTATTATTAAAAGGTTTTCTAATAAACTTTGTGAAATGTGAAGTGGTACCAATTAGACTGTGTTAGTTAGCTTAATCCGGGACTGACGAGGATATACACAGGGGGGTGTAGAAGTTATTTCCGGGCTCCCACACCTTGTCAATTACGCCTCGAATAGGCTTGAAGTCACGAGTACGACTTATTGAGGAATCAAGGTATAAAACCTTGTTCAATTTTGGTACAAGGACTACCAAAACCTAATGAAAGCTACATAGGTAATTTGTCATGGTCATTAAACATATTATACACTTGTGAAGTTTGGAAATAACCAACTAATTATCGCAAATAGTGCAAGACTTACCCTAGGTTGTAGGCAAAGATGATGCATTCCTTATCCCTTTGAGCCACCAACACCCACTAGTACAGAAAAGCTCATCGCACACGGGTGAAAAAGCTCATCGCATACGGTTCTCGAGGCCGTATGCACGGGCTGGTCAGCGATGTGGGGGGCACATCGCACACGGGTCCAGCGTCGTATGCGAAGATACGCACATCGCACACGAGTTCAATCTTTTTGCCGTGTGCGATGGCCAGGCACATCGCACGCGGGTCCACAGTATTCACCGTGTGCGATGAATACACACATCGCACACGGTTCCAAAATAGGACCCGTGTGCAATAATATACCACATCGCACACGGTCATGTTTTCAGAACCGTGTGTGATATTTGTCCCACATCGCACACGGATATTTGGTCTTAACCGTGGGCGATGACTGCGCGTCATCACACACGAGCATTTATTTGGACCGTGTGCGATGGGTTACAACATCACACACGGTCCAATGCTCTGGTCCGTGTGCGTTGACAGGCACATCGCCCACGATTCAGGTCGCCGAGCTGTGTGTGATGCTGGCAATGCAACAGTAGCGACAATACGAAATCTCAGGCAACAATATCATTTAGCAGAATTCATCGGCCACATTCACAGAATTCATTATTCAGCCACATATATACGCAGATTTCATCCATTAGGCAAAATACACGGATTTGATCCAAACACAAATAAAACAGAGATCACATACATTTCACAGCCGACATATAAGCAAATTGAATCAATTGAATATGAGTTGACCCATTCACAGCTACCTAAACAGGAGTTCACAGCCAACATTCCTACAAGTTTGGATCTGACAAGGTTGACAGCCAACAGAAAGAAAATAAATACCTCACAACGAATTAAGGTGATCTGAATTGTCCCTTTTCCGGTATGACATGCTCACAGAAGAATAAGGCAAACTGTCCTCTAATGTCGGCAATATCGTCTTGACTGAACGGTCCATCGTGCATCGAATTCAAAACCTGCACGAAGTAATTAAATTCAGATTTAGGTGCATGTAGGTAAAAAGTAAAATCTTGAGTCTCACATACGGTACTAACCGAATTGAGGCCAGCAGTGCCTCTTGTCTTCGAAGTCGGAGCAATCCTCGTCATTTGCTTAGCAACGTAAAAAGCACAAAGGTTGGTTCCTGCTGGCTGCTGGTTACAGGTCTAAAAAGTTGTTGAGGAATTACGGCATCAATTAGGGCATCAATTAGCATTACTTAGCACTTAGGAGGAATGTTGTACCAATTGTTACCTGCACAGAGTCGTCGGCTCCTTGGTCCAAGACCCCCGGGACCCCATTTGGTGAGCACCTCCCTCCACGCTTGGCGTACTCGGCGAAAGCACTCTGCAAGAATTCCCTTATCGTCGAGTAGTCGTAACGTGCCACTTGCAAGGAATCAAGGTACACGGCTTTGCTCCATTTAGGTATGATGATAATTAAGATCCAATGTTTGCTGCAAAAAAAAGATATCACAACCCGTGTGGAATGATGACAATGGACGTACAGCTAATGTATAAATTAAAACACACATACTCCTGGTTGTATGGAAGGAGAATGAACTCTTTTGTCTGTTCGGCGATCATAAACTCGACGACATATTTAAAGATGATTTGCCTATTCGCGTCGATTTGTTGCTCCGAGACCAACTGTGGGTCGAGGAAACCCACCGGTTCTTTCTGTTGCTTGCATTGGGTGATCATATTCCTAAGCATACGAAAGAAAAGTGGTATCATTTATGAAACAAAAGAGAGTTGCTAGAATGTGGAATTCCTTGTAAAATACTTACAATGTCCAGCATCTCATGAGGGAGGCATCGAGCTCATCCAGGTTGAAGAGGAGAAACAAGTCCTCGAAGCCCACCGTGGCACAATTACTCATATCATGAAGGAAATGCTCCTTCTTGAACCACACCGGAATGCTCGACTCACCGGCTTCACATTGTTTCAAATAGTGCTCATGTAGCCGTGTGCATATCAAACCTGCTAACTTCAAGTCTCGGGGGGGTAGCAATGGCTCTCCTTTGACGTACTTCCTTACGACCTCCGCGGGGGGAAACATTCGGTTTAAATTGTTCGTCCGTCATGAACCCCAGCTCCATGGCCATGTCCTGGACCTTGCCCTGGCCCTTGCCCTGGCCCTTGCCCTGGCCCTTGCCCTGGCCCTTGCCCTGGCCCTTGCCCTGTCCCTTGCCCGTGCCCTTCACCGGCGCTGATCTCATACTTCTAGTCTGCACTGGTGCGGGCGGTGACGGTAAGTCAACATCTCCTGGTGTCGGAAGCACCGGCGCTTGCTTGGGTGACCCTTGAGGTTGTGGGCACGAAGGCGGCGCAGACGGCGTGCTCATGACGGGATGTGGTGCGAAGAGCGGCTCAGATTCAGCATGGAATGGTGGCGAAGCAGGAGGCGGTGCCGATGTGAAGGGCAGAAGGAGTATGTCCTTCTTCGGCCACTGGACGAAGGACATCTCCGCCTGTCCCAAGGTCTGGAGTTCGGCATCCTGGCTTACGTGGAATAGCGGGAGGCCCTGGAAGCCAGGCTCGACTTTATCGACGGTGCACCTCGCGAACCCTCGCTGTATCGGTACACCGTGCACGGTAGCTCCCTCAGCCGGTGGATGAACCACTCCGATAGCTGCCACCAACGGAAAAGCCATGTGCGCTGTTGGCACTTGTAGCTTGCACTTCGTCGACCCCGTGATGTCATCGATAGGAGACCTGGCGGCTGTTTCCTCATGGCCTTCAACCGGATCGTGACATGACGCACAGCTACTCCTGCGTGCACCGGGGCTTGGTTGTGCAGCAACTTCAACCGCTTGCGATCTGTACGCCTCCTCCCACGCAGCTCTTTCTTTCGCGAGCCTTGCGTCCATCATGCCCGCAAATTGATCGAATATCTCTTTTTTCATCTCTTCTTTTTTCTGCTCCGCTCTCGCCCTTTTCCTCGCACGCATCTCCTCCGCGTCTTGAGGGAAGGCCTTCCTACGGGCAACATTGGTCCCGATCGCCCTACAACGACCCGAGGGCTCCTTGGTTCCCAATGCGGCCGTGAGAATGTCGTTGCAGCCTTGAGGCTTAAATGAGCCTTCCGAAGCCTGGACGCTTAGCTCTTTCTGCACATAAAGACATATATAATTAGTAGGTACATAAGCATAATATTGTCGTAACTATAGACCAACGACTGAATGAGGTAGTCGCTCTTACCATAGCTTGGTACACTTCCTGGTCTGCTGGGTTGGGTAACACAACCTGACCCGACGAATCGGTTGTAGACCTCGCCCTCAGGAAGTCTCTTGCCCGATCTGCTAAAACATCAGGAAAAGGCACATCGGCTCCCCAAAGGCGTAGGTTCTCGTCCTCCCTGTCCCAAATCTTCCGCTTCCCATAGTATCCTTTGACCCCCATTCTATGGGGGTGTTTGTTCTTCGCAATTAGAGCCCTGCCTGCCGCACTCTTGGCTTCAAAATCCGCCGTTCGCCGCATCTGCACAAATCTGTCCCAGTCCTCGGGTCGAATGTGTGGATACTTTCCGAAGGGCTCCTTATTCTGCTGCATAAACTTCTTGTGCAACACGTACTTAAAATTCCTAAAAGCATCCTTTGCCTTCGAGAGTGCACATTGTTCCACCTGTGTTTTCCATTGCTCCGGCACCCTGAAGTGTTGCATGATCTCTAGCACTATGGCGTCGCGCAGGTCCTTACTAACCTTTGTCCAATCCTCGAAGTGAATGGGGACCCTTTCCCTTACCACTGCCCCGCACATGGTTCGGAACTTCCTCTCCGTTTTCTCTGGTTCCGTAGGAGCCCCGGTTCTGTCGTCGATGGCCTCCACTTGCCATACTCCTTGGGGCTTTTTGCTTGGTTTTCTAATTCCTCTGGACTTCTTCACAGCTGTCAGGGTTTCTGCTTGATCAGTGGTGGTCCCTTCCGGCTGTGATGAGTTCTCTTCGGTCTCTCTCGCCGGAGAGAGGTCCGGCCATTCATTACCGGACGTCATAGCTAACTAACAGGATGATAATGGCATAAATAAGAACAAGTAAATCAAGTGCCGGAACACACGCAAATATTTGCAAGCAGCACTGGAACACACGCGTTCACTGAGAACCCTAACCTGTCGGGGAGCGTGTTGGGGAGGCGGCGCTCGGGGAAGGGGAGGCAGGCGATGGGAGACCTCGAGGCGGTCGGGAGATGGCGAGGCGGCGCTCGGGGACTCGACGACAGGGAGCCGGCGACCGGAGATGGCGAGGCGGCGCTCCGGGAGGCGGGAGGCGACGGAAATTCGGGCGAGGCGGCGCGCGCGAAGTCGAAATGTTTTGATGCACGGACGGGGGTGACCTAGGTACTACTTGTACGGGGCTAGCCATCACACACGGTCCCATATTACGGCCCGTGTGCGATGTGAGTACCATCGCACACGGGTGTATAACGCAAACCGTGTGCGAAGTGATCACACACGGGTTACTGGTAAAACCCGTGTGCGATGTGAGTAACATCGCACACGTGTATGATTAGGTCTCCGTGTGCGATGTGTTTCACATCGCACACGGGTGTGGATCCGTAACCGTGTGCGACACGAAGAGTCCCCTGTAGACCTCCGCCTCTTCGGTTTCTCAACTTGACTCCTTATAAACCGCCGCCTCGTCGGTTTCTCTACTTCACTCCTACAAGCCACGCCTCTAGCCTCGTCGGTTCCTCTACTTCACTCCGTACTTCATTCCGCGCCGTGCTCCGTCGAACCTCTTCTTCCTTACCCCTCCAGCCACCTCCTCCATCTGTCGTAATGGCCGCTGCAGGGAGCTCTGCGGGGAAGCGGAAGCGCGACGAGTCGGAGTCGTCCATCCGCGAGGACCGCGTGCAGATGACCATGGCCCTCTCCCGCGCCACTGCCAACGCACTGGAGTTTGCCGAGTATGGACCCACCGACGGCACCCTCCTCTGTGCGTACCACTCCGACCCGGCCGTCCGTTACTCCGGTGCGTACGCCGTCCGGTGTATCCTGGAGAAGAAGTTTCCGCGGCACCTCGAATTTCTCCTCGAAGCTCACCACGAGCCGGGGCGTACCCTCATCCGCTGCAGGAACCCCAGGATTGGGCAGCGCCTCCACGCGAAGTGCATCCGGTGGGGTGACGAGATGGTGAGCTTCTACCTAGTTAAAAATATCTCGCAGCCCACTCCTGACCCTGTGGACGAAGATCTGCCGCTGGAGACCGTGTAGATAGTTTGTATTTTCCTTTGCTTTCGTTATGCAATGTGTATGTATTTTCCTTTGCTTTAGTTGGAAATGTGATATGTAATGTGTTGGAAATGTGATATGTAATATGTTGGAAATGTGATATGTAATGTGTTGGAAATGTGTTGCTAATCTGTGTTCGAAATGTATGCTAAATCTACGTTCGAAATGTCTACTTTCTGATTGTAAACGTCTTGTTAATCTGTGTGAAAATGTCTTCTCCATCAGTGTTACAAATCACAGAGCAGACGGTTAGATGACCTGTGGTAGGCCACATCGCATACGGGCTGCAGCTTCTAACCGTGTGCGATGTGACCAAGACCACATCGCACACGGGCTGAGAGAGTTTGCCGTTTGCAACGTAAGTGACATCGCACACGGGCGATTTGCTTATAACCGTGTGCGATGTGATGATCCTCTACAGTACGACATTTAGGTATTCGACATATATGACTATCAGAATCAAAATTCCGCGATGACTCCACAAGATAATTGTGCGATCACTTTTTGAAACATAATTTGCTAACTTCAACAGATTGCATATTCAAAATGAGTACAGATTTGGCTCAAAAACAAATTTGAGTACTAGGCCAGATTCAAAATAAATCATGAATCCACTGCATGATGACTTCCTTTGTACACTAGCCCGTCGGAATGATCTTGGCGTACGTAGTGGCAAGTTTCCCCTTGGTCTTGCTCGTCGATTCTTATGCGTTCTCCAATAGATGGTAACTCATCGAACTGGTTGTATTCATCCTCGTCGACAACATTCTCAACTCCTACGATCCTCCTTTTTCATGCATCACTACATGGCAGTTCTTATGTGCGAGGTCTTTCACATAGAAAATTTGGTAGCTTGGGAGGCTAAAATGAAGGGTTCATTCATGTAACCCAATTTGCTGAGGTTGACATAAGTATGGCCGTAATTGTCGACTTTGACATGTCTGAGATCGACCCATTTGCACTTGAACAGTGGAATCCCAAATGTCACGTAGTCAAGCTCCCAAATCTCCTCTATGCACCCGTAGTAAAATTCCTTCTGTCCAGCTGTATTTATGGCTTCCACTCGGACAGAGCTATTCTGAAATGTGGTCTTCTCATCTCGATCCTTCGTGTAGAACGTGTACCCATTCAGGTCGTACGCTTCCCAAGTATGAACTGTAAATGCTGGCCCCTGGCCAACCACGTTAGCGTGTCGTCTATCGGCCCGTCTACAATACGGTTCTGCAACCACTGGCTGAATGTAAGGTTGTGCTTGTTCAAGATCCGACTGTGTGGCACATTGGGAACTCTTGCCGTAGCTTGTTCAGGTGTTCTTCTATATAAGGGGAAACTATGGTCATGTGCTGCAAGACCGTAAAATGGGCAATGTCAAATAGATGAGTATCCTTCCAGCTGACTTCTTTTCCGACAGTCCCTTTTCCAGATGGCCTCCCCTCATGCCGAGACCTGGGCACACCAATAGGCTGTGAGTTGTGCATGTAATCGGTGCAAAACTCAACCACCTCCTCCGACGTATATCCTTCTACGATACTGGCCTCGGGCCGATACCGATTCCAAACATAGTGCTTGAGTATTCCATGAACCGCTCGAACGGATACATGCTGCGTAGGAACACAGGCCCGCACATCTTTATCTCGTACACAAGGTGTGTAACGAGATGCACCATGACATCGAAGAACGAGGGCGGGAAGAACATCTCAAGCTGGCATAGAGTCTTCACAACCTCCTCTTGCAGATCATCCAGTGCATTGGGATCCATGACCTTCTGAGATATCGAGTTGAAGAAATCACAAAGCCTCATGATCGCCTCTCGAACTTTTGTGGGCAGAATATTCTGATTGCCACCGGGAGCATCTGTGTCATCATTACATGGCAATCGTGTGACTTCATGCCAATTAGTTTCTTGTCTTCCATTGAAACAAGACTCCTGATGTTTGCGCAATGACCAGAGGGGACTTGGACACTACACAGGAATCCCAAGAACTCTATGATTTCCTTCTTGGATAAAGTGTAACAGGCAGGTGGGAGATACGTCTGGCGATCTTTCTTTACTGGAGCTAACTCTGGTCTGATGCCCAAATGGACCATATCCATTCGTGACTTGATGCCATCCTTCGTTTTGTCTTTCATGTTCAGTAATGTACCAAGAACGCTGTCACATACGTTCTTCTCGACGTGCATGACATCGATGCAGTGACGTACATCTACATCCTTCCAGTAAGGTAAGTCCCAGAAAACTGATTTCTTCTTCCACACGCTCTTCTCACGGGGCCGTTTATGTCCTTGCCAAGCACGACATTCACATCCTTCACCATCTCGCTGACCTCTTCGCCAGTAAAAGGCCTCGGTTTCGCGCCTCTTTCTGTATTGCCGTCAAATTGTTCCTTCATGTTACGGTAAGGGTGATTTCTTCTCAAGAACCTCCGATGACGCATGTATACGGTCTTGCGCGAGAACGGAAGCCAGACACTCGCGGTTTCATCTATGCACGTGACACATGCTTTGGCTCCCTTTGTACTCTGCCCCGAAGCATTAGCAAGTGCTGGATAATCCTGGATGGTAAGGAGTAACAGTGCACGGAGATCGAATGACTCCTTCTTGTACGCATCCCATGCCCTTACCCCTTTCTCTTTCCATAATGTTTGTAGTTCTTCCACCAGCAGCCTGAAGTAAACGTCGATGTCATTTCCAGGTTGCTTTGGCCCTTCGATAAGCATCGACATCATGATGTACTTCTTCTTCATGCACAGCCAAGGAGGAAGGTTGTACATACACAGAAGCACAGGCCAAGTGCTGTGTCTGCTGCTCATGCTGCTGAATGGATTCATTCCATCTGTACTCATTGCGAATCTTACATTCCTTGGGTCATCGCCGAAGGTTGGGTACTTCGCATCGATTCTTCTCCACTGGGTAGCATCAGCCGGGTGTCTCATCTTTCCATCATTCTTACGTCCCTCCGCATGCCAACGCATCAGCTTCGCTTCCTTCGGGTTTGCAAACAAACGCTTCAAACGAGGAATTACAGGCAAGTACCACACAACCTTATTAGGGACCCCCTCTTGATCTCATCATCGGCCTTGTCTTTGTCTTTTGCGAACTTACGCTTGTATCGAGGAGCTTTGCATATCCGACATGAACGCAAATCTTTGTACTCATTGCGATAAAGCATACAGTCATTCTTACATGCGTGTATCTTCTGTACTTCTAGTCCCATGGGGCAAATCACCTTCTTCGCTTCGTAGATGTTTTTTGGCAACTTTATTGTTATCTGGAAGCATGTCTGCAAAAAGACCCAACATCTTTGTGAAGCTCCTGTCCAACCATCCGCTTTCTGCCTTCAATCTCAAGAGGTCAAGTGTTGCTGACAGCTTGGAGTGCATTGGCTTGCAGTTTGGATACAGTGGTCTCTCGGCGTCTTCCATCAAGCCCATGAATTCCCTGTATTCTGCATCATCGTGGTTGCTCTCGAAATCATGAATCATTTGTTGCAGATTTGGAATAGCAGTTTCATCGCCATCGGAATCACAATCGTCGCCATCTGGCTGCCCATCATATGGGTTTGGCATATGATGATCGCCGTCTTCGTTTTCTACGTGCATGACCGGCGGCGCCTCTTCACCGTGCTTGGTCCAGCATGTATATCCCGTCTTGAAACCCCTCCGAAACAAATGCTCTTCGATCACTCTTGGGTCCTCCACAGTATAGAGTTTCCACATTCAACACATGGACAGAAAATCAGCCGTTCCCCTTGTTCCTCATGTCTGCCTCCGCGAGTTTCATGAAACGAAGGACGCCACTGATGTATGCTCGACTTGTACGACTCTCCGACATCCAACCTCGATCCATCTACACGATTTCAAACAACACAAAAACTACATGGCATGATTTTGCTAGCACTGCATGCAGAATACGCGGATCTAAAAATTAACCGAAGGACAAATACTAGCTTGATGCTGATCATACGCGTACTCTGTCTTAATGATAGCAGAGCTGATCACGTACAGCTAGCTGCCCCGGCAAAGCCACTGCCTCCGCTGCCGCAGCTGCCGCCCGCCGCCACCGCCACCACTCCAATTAGCCGTCGTGCGCCACTCCCGCCCTTACAACTAGCCACCGTTCCGCGAGCTCGAACTGGAGCATTTAGGTCGAGCTCGGTACTGGCACACAGGGGTCACTTACTACATCGCACACGGTCATCAAACAAATTCCGTCACTGATCACAGATGGCGGCTACGTACGCAAACCAGAACGAGATATCACACACGTCACTAGAAAAAGCGTGTGCGATGTGAATCCACATCGCACACGGTTCTTGTGAACTAACCGTGTGCGATGTTGAGTCACATCGCACACGGCTAGTTTGAAATAACCGTGTGCGATGTCGATGAAGCACATCGCACACGGCAAGTTTGAAATAACCGTGTGCGATGTCTGCACATCGCACACGCGCCTGAAATGTTGCCCTTGTGTGATGAGACTTACATGCCAGACAGTGTTTTCGTTGTATGTTTCCTGGCTTCATCAGTTCATTTCGCTTGCCACCTCTGAAATTAGAATAACATCCCAGCATGCACAGGACAATATATATCACAAGCATCCACAACACAAATTAATGAATTTTCTGCATCTCAATTCCACATCTCAAATTTGACAACTCCACATCTCAATCATATATATATATACAACACATTCGACATCGCACAAGTTGCTAAGGAAATTTGCACATCTCAGTTTCATATGGAAAGGAACTATCTAGGGCTTGCTTTGTAGGGTAGAAATTGCTAGCTAGAGTCCAATGTTTTCTCACATGAAATGGACTCTTTAGAGTGTGACGACGCATTAGAATGCGATATCTGTGTGCACCTCCCCTGAGGCTCGGCTTCATCTTGACCTCTGATCGACGCACACAATCATGTCAGTCACAATTCACAATTTAGCACGGTATAATCAGCGTATAACAAAGTACAGAGGTTCGGAAGGTAATACGTACCTAGAGGGAATGCCCCACAGCGTCACGTAGTTTTCTTGTGCAGTGTAACCGCAATAGAGCGTCGTCACCATTGTGACATTGCGTTTACACTGCACAAGACACTCTTTCGAAAAGAAGTGTCTTGTGCAGTGCAGCGACAGTGTCACAAACGCGACGGAAAACGGCAGCCTCCATCGGCGCCAGCGCTGCTGCAAGGCGGAGGAGCGGTCGCCGGCCTCGAGGAAGAGGCGGCGGCCGGATCCGGCTCGGGGGGGGCTCGGGGAGGAGGCGGCGGCCGGATCCGGGCTCGGGGGGGCTCGGGTAGGAGGCGGCGGTCGGATCCGGGCTCGAGGAAGAGGCGGCGACCGGATCCGGGCTCGGGAGGAGGCGGCGGCGGCCACAGCGCGGTGCCAAAGACTGCAAGGGTTCCCGCGTGTATAAATAGAAGAAGTTTGATATCGCACACGGGTTATCAAAACTAACTGTCACCGATAATTACAACATCGCACACGGCCATCAAACAAAATACGTCACTGATGCAGGATACCTATGAAACGAGACATCACACACAGTCACCGTTCCTTCGAAGCAATCGTGTGCGATGTGAGTGAAATAACTGTGTGCAATGTGAAGCACATCGCACACGGCACCTCTGAAACAAACGTGTGCGATGTGAGGCACATCGCACACGGTTCCTACGAAAAGAACCGTGTGCGATGTGATGCACACGGTTTCTCAAAAAATTATCGTGTGCGATGTGCCTCACATCGCACACGGCCCAGTTTGCCGAGGCGCATCACACACTGGCCCAAAATAGTGATCGTGTGCGATGTTCACATTGGTGACGGGTTTGGGCCAACCGTGTGCGATGAGGGGTCTTAAAAGACCTATTCTGTACTAGTGACCTATGTGATGTAATCCAAAAACGAATTGGTCATTATTGTTGATGGCTCTGTGTGTGAACCTAACGGGGTCAAGGAAACTGACTGGTTCCTTCATTAGCCTAGTTTCATCGTACATGTATCTACATAAAATGAGGAAGGATATTATATATTTTCTCATATATATATAGATATATAGGTATTATGAATGTAGACCGTGATTGATTGAGTAGAGACAATGCTTAGCATGTCAAAAGGTTCATTCCAAGGGTGTCAAGAGTAATGAGCTTGAACAAATCTTGGAAGTACATATAGAAGTTGTCCTGGTGGAATAAGTGCTCCTCCTTGAACTTGACAGAGATACATTTCAGCTTTTCTTGTCCTGGCTGAAGATTGTTCGTCTGTTGCATGTACCACCCATTCAATCTTTGACAAGCTATTGATAAGTTTTTTGTTCCATCTGCCACTAGATGAATGTGCAATTGCCTCTCCTAGGATCACGGTATCATATTTTGGGGGCAGGGGTAGGTGCAGAGCGAGGACCTTGAAACCTTAAAGCACATCGTCCACATGTACGTTACAAAGTTAGGCTCTAAGGGGTGACCATGCACCAAAGACCTTTAGAAATCAAATGCACATATCCAATTACGAATGATTAGAGGAGTTCACACTGTATTTTGGATCCACAAATTGTAATAACATGATATGATATGAGAATTAAACATTTAACATGTAAAACATGCATTCGCAGGATCCATCAGAGATATTTTGGAAAAGAAAAAATAAAGATGTGCGATAACCTCATCAACCCAAGCATGTGTCCAAATTATATCCAAAACACATGAGTGCATCAAGTGATATACAATACATAATATAAGCACTCATAAGAAGAACCCTTTTCTCAAAGCTAACACATCCTAGTCCCCCTATGAGAAAACATCCGGACTTATTAATTTCTCCCCCTTTGTCATCAAGCACCACAAAGGGGACGAAGCCAAAAGAGGGCTATGAGAGATAGAAAGGAGAAGCAGAGATATCTACCACGGCCACTGAAGAAGCTAGAGGGAAAGACTGAAAGTTCAATTGAGCAACTAGAGGGGTATCACTTGTCGGATAGAAAGATTTGGATGAGAGAATTCTAGAGATCCCACTAGCAACAAGAAGCGGATATAGCAATAGTTGAGATAATTCGAACCAAAAAACTAATAAACTTGCAAATAGATAATTTTTGCAATTCCCATCAATATCACACATGAGAGAAACTTAAGTATTAGATATTCTGAAATTTCTACATTTTGCTTATTTGGGATGAATGAATCATGAACATGATTTTATAGATCCCCCATGATATGCTACTTCTCGAATTGCTCTCATTTGCAATAAAGAGGATTTTAAGCATTGCAAGAACCACAGTTTTTGCAACTATTTTTCATACCATGATGTAACCTATTCAAATTCAAATCCTTTCAATATATGCATGCATTTAGAACATGTTACGAGATTGCATTGACATATGATGTTGATTCATGATTGTCCTAACATAGCTTCAATTTTGCACATGATTTCACCACCTTGTTTATGTATGGGTCAAATCCTCAATGCTTCTCCAATGTACCTATGACTCATTCAAGTAAAATTTGGTCCCTAAACTCATTGGGTTCGAACAAGTTTACGAAACATCAATATATAGGTCATACAACCCCTAAATATGTGCATATGGATATAAAATTGTATTTCATGCACATCTTTAGCATTTGAGAAACTTGTGGAGTTTCCCCTGTATTGGTCCAGTGGAAGAACAAATTAACAATAATTTAAATATACATGCACAAAGCTTCCAAGATTCAATAGAGATATAATTTGGACAAAGCATAGAGATATAATTTTGACAAAGCAATATATAAATCACAAAGGTTCACATAAATAGCTCAAATCATACATGTTGTCCAAATTACATCAAAGTCTCAAATCAAAACATGATCACTCACATAGTTGAACATAAGAACTAAGTGATAAGACTGAGCATATAACATAGACATTACACACATGCTCATAGGCTTGTCTCACAAAATAGATAATTTATAGTACAAGCAATGTGATAAGTAACTCCCATAACTCCCACGATGAAAAGGTTCTCACGAACAAATCAAACCTCTAACCTTCTTACCAGTTTCACCAAGAACCGAAAGGGGAAAGGTTCACCTACCCTCAACCCATAACTAGTAGGGACCATGAGGAAAGAAGATATATCTCGAGAAGAAGAGATACCAAAAGAGGAAACATCCAGAAGTCAAGGGAGACCACATGGAAGTCAAGATATCTTCTTGACAAGGAATAATGCAACTTGAAGCAATAGCTGAGATGAAGATGATCAACAAAAACTACCACTTGAAAGAATACCAATTGTAACAGAACCAAATGGTTATTGGAATTATCACTTGATGGTCATAGCAAAGATTGTAGAGATCAACTTCACTTGTGAAAGCATAGAGTAGATAAAAGAAATAGATGAGCACACTACTAATCACAAAAGAAATATTGAAATTGAGATAACAAGCTCAAGTTTTCAACAATCTTGGAAGTTCCAGGATTGGGTTCCGTACTGCTGAAGTTTGATTTCCAAAATCTCTGAGATTTTACAGATACTCTGAGATGCAGTTCTATTGAGGACATAACACAATTTTGGAGGTTTCAAGAAAATCCTGGAGGTTCCGAGCTTTAGAACTTCGAGTCCAGAACCTAATTTCAGAATATCCAAATTCTTCTCGAGGCTTTGATGGCGAAACATGTGCAATACAGAGTCATACTTCAGAGGTTCCGAGATATCTTGGAAATTCCTATATTCATAGAAATTGCTCATTACTGCAGATTTGAATGAACTTTGGGGGCTAAGTTTTGATAAATGTAAACTATGGAATCCTTAGAGGTTCTATCATAAGAGCCAAATAAAATCCAACAAGATGCAATTAAGATTCGAATCTACACACACAACTATATGGTGTGCTATACGACCTACACATGCTAGGTAACACAATCTACACATGCTAGAAGACTAAAGCTATACAAGATAGGGGCTAGTGACTTTTGATGTAAGGAACTTAGAAACTTGTCACCATATAGGAATTTTGGATTGAAAATTTTCAATAATCCACTTGACTTGGCTTGAGTTTTGCACATGATGGAACACACCATCTTCAAGAATTTTCCAAGTCTCCAATGGCCCCCATACACTATTGATCAAGTTTGAGCTTCATAGTCCCCCAACAACGTTATGTCCTAAGAAATTAATCACAATAGGTTTAGCTACCACAATGGTCCTTTTTCGTCAAGCCACTCTAAGTGCCATCAAATTTGGAAAACACATTGCCCCTCCTTATTCTTCCTAAAAGAAAATGATCATGGACATAGGAGGTTTAGGAAGGTCACCCTTGGACAAGATTTAGCCAGTGTTGCCACATTACTTCTTGTCATGAATTGTGTGACCTTGGGGGTCCATTTGCTTGGGCTCTCATGGCTTGTAGTTCATTATCTTGAGCTTGAAACCTCTTGTCTTGATTTTATTTCTTGTCGTTCCTTCTGTCGTCTCTTGTCATTTGACTCCTTCAAAGGGCATGACCTCACATAATGTCCCTCCTTCTTGCACTTGAAACAAGTGATGAGGGCCAGGTTCTTGATTTAACTTTGGCCCTTCTTCTTCTTATTTGACTTGTTGTTGGAGTTGAGTCCAAGTCTGCTCATGTTATGTGGGTTCTTTTGATCACTCAAGATTTTGTCAAGAGTGGTCTTTCCTTTGAAGCAATAGCTCAAATCATTCTTCAAAAGAGAGACTAGATCCTTGAGCTCATTTGCTTCCTCTACAAGGTAAGTGTCACCAATAGCACTAGAGGAAGTAGAAGCTTCATTGTTAGAGCAACAAGGTGTGATAGAAAATCATCACTAGATATAGTATTTTTGCCCTTTGATGAAATGTGAGGACTAGCACGTGGCAATATATCACTTTGACTAGATGATGTGCTAATGTCCACATGAGGCTTATTTTTTACATTTGCAAGAGTGGCCTCATGATCTTCTTTTAGCACTTCATGGGAGATTACAAGATCCTCATAAGAGCTTGAAAGCTTTTATGATTTTCTTCCCATAATGCTAGTGAGCTCACCAATCTAAGATTTTAGATCATCATTCTCCTTAGCAAGTGATGTTTCACAAGAATAGAGTTAGTAGCACAAGCATCATCACAAGTAATAAGAGTGAATTGGTCCTTAGATAAATCTTTGCATTTATGACATGACATTTCTAAATCTACTTTAGGCATGGCATTGTTCTTTTCAAGCAAAGATGAGTGATCAATTTTAAGCTCTCTAAAAGCACTAGTCAAGATGTCATGAGAGTGTTTTAGTTCATCATGTTCAACACTCAACTTTCTAAGTTCTGTAAGTGAGCCTTGAAAGGGAATACATTGTGAGAACCCTAACTTTTGCTATCTACAAAGAAAGAGTTGAGAGAAGTTGTTTGCACATCCTTGCATTCATGATGCTACAAGTAGAGTATATTTAATTTTTTTGGATATAAAGATTATCAATGTGAATAAGTAATGATTGAATAACTAATCAACTCAAAATATATTTTTATTATATTCAATATATATGAACAATATTCAAATTATAACTTAATAATTATAAAACTATATACAAATTTAGAATGTAAAGTATTATTACAAAACTTTCTTGAATTCAAGTGAGGTTACACCATATGAATATTAATACAAAGTAACCTTGACACTAAGATAAAGAAATTATGAAGGAGATACAACATTATATTTAAAAAAATCATGTAGCTACACTAATTAGGTAGCTCATCTTCATATTATTTTCTTTCTTTCTTCAATTAACCTGCACACAAGAAAATCAAAAGCGAGGGGGAGGTTAAGGTTAAAACGTTTGCACCTCCTGAGGAGGTGCAGTATTTGTTTAGGAGATCAAAGTTATGAGACCAAAAACTGGTTTGGACTCAACAAAGTTTAATTTAACTATGGAACCATTTGATATAAAGGTAGCTATGTTTAAGCAACAGGACATAAGGCATCAGGCAACAATTAGGCAACCAAGACAATCATTGATTTCCATAAGCTAAAACTATTTTAGTTTGATCTCCAGAAAAGATCTAGGCAACCTTGATTAAGCTTAGGTTTAGCTTTCTTGTGTAATGGTCCAGCTAAACCTTACCAATATGCTAAACAATTCGAATTAGGCAACCAGCCAATTAGCAATGTCATGAGACAATAGGTAGCATCCATAGTAGACATCAATTTGGACAAAAGGCAACAATTAAGCATACAAGAAGAAATAAGAGAAAGGATAATGATCCTTCTGCCACCTCAAGCTTAAACCAGATAAGGATCGGTATTAGAATGCCATGCATGCACCTTAGTCATCTAAATGAAGCATGAGTCATCAATTAGGTGTCAAGCCTCTAGTGATAGTGATCGAAGCCAAACAAAGGTTTGAAGGAAGCTATAAATAGAGCACTAGATACTCATTTATACATCACACCACCACTCAAGCCTCATACAACAGTAGTAAGAAAAAGAGACCACCAAGGAGGAAAAGATCAACTCAAGACAACGAGGAAGAGGAGGCGAAGCCTAAAGAAGCAGGAAATTCAGAACTAGAAGACAAGCTTCAGGGTCTTGCTCAGGGTAGGAAAAGAAGAGAGGAAGAGAGGTTAAGCATTTAGAAGAGGGGAAGAAATGACCAACCTTCTATAGAAATATTCTACGTTAGGCTATATGAAAACTTAGAAGATCAAGCCTAAAGAATCTATTCACACCAGCTTAACACCTAGATATATTGTATGTATATAGAAACTTGTAACATCCCCAAAATTGTTGCCCTAATTTGTGCATCATGTGCATTCCATATCATTGAAACCTAATCTAAATTTGAGTAGGTTTTTGAAATTTTTGGGATCCGAAAGAAAAACCCCGAATTATATTTGAAGGTTGTACTAATTTAAACTATATACCCTTTGGGATTGGGGCTTGAAATATTTCACGAGGACTAAATATTGATTTGGCAGAAAAGGAAAAGAAAAGAAGTAAAAGAATAAACCAGAAAAACCAAAGGAAAAGAAAATGTAAAGGAAAAATAAAAAGAAACTAAACACTAATTCTAAAACCCTTCCCCCGGAATGGGCCTTTCTGGCCTATTTTCCTTCTCCCCGCCCTGGCCCACTTTCCCCGGCCTAGCCCACCCCGTCTCTCCCATCCTCATCTCTTCCCCACCACCTCCCTCACCCTCTCTCCTACGCCGCCACCGAGATGCCGCCGTGGCAGGACCCGGTGCCTCCCTCGGCCACCTCCTGCTTGGGCTCTCGCGCCGCCCTCCCCTTATCCCCCTCGGCTGCCCACCTCTCCTCTCCCTATAAAGCCGCCCCGGCCAACCGTCGCCCCCGGCTTCCTCGCTCTCTCTCCCTCTCCCGAACACCCGCCGCCCGAGCTCGCCCAGCCCGGCCGCTCCCGACGCCGCCCCGCCCCCTCGGCAGTTGCCTCGCCACACCACTCCATCGCCCCCGAGCCGCCTCGGTCGTCGCCGCTCACCCCCGAGCTGGAGCCCGCCTTCACCGCCGCAGCCTCGGTCTAGCCTCGCCACCGCTCTACTCCAGCTCGCCATCGCCTTGGTTCCCCGCTACGCAGCCGTCCCGGTCGCCGCCTCCTTCCCCGGCCGAGCACCTCGCACGAGCCACTCTGCCATTTCCCGTCGCTCCCTCGGCCTCCGTCCCGTCGCTCCACCGCCGCCAGAGCTCCTTCACCGGCCACCCTTCCGTCGAGCCACCCCTCTCCGCCAACCCTCCGCTCCTCGCTGGTAAGGCCGCCGCCGCTGCCTTCCTTCCTCCCCGGCCATTTTGCCACCGGCGGCATCGCACCGGACAAGCCTCGGTCGGCCGAGCCCAACGGCCATCCCGACCGGGTCGGTTAGGCCTTCATGGCCATTAAATCTGTCGTTAAGACAGTTTAATTACGCCATTAGTTGAATTAATGGTTCGTACATAATTAAAGGCTAAGTGTAATTAATATGTTGATTAATGTGTATAATTACGGTTCCGACATCTTAATGACTATAATTAATGTCTAACAGTGTAATTAATGAGTTTAATTAATATGTCTGAATGACATATGGGACCCACGCGACAATTTTAATAAAAAGAATTAGAGAAAATAATGAATTTATGACAAGTGGGCCCCACTTGTCATTGGCTTAGTCAAACTTGGTCAAAATTGACCATGGGGCCCACCTATCAGCCTCTGAGGTTAGATTTCAAATGAGTAATAAAAGTATTTTTAATTATTTTTACTGAGAAAAATACAAAAAAGGTATTTAAATGAATTAAATCTTAGAAAATTCATAGAAAATTTATTTTTAATCAGAAAATGCAAATAATATATCAAAATGTTTAGAAAAATGAGAGCTATTCAAATATGTCATTTCCATACATGTTTGCATGCTAGGAAAAATATAAATTGCTAAAAAAGCAAGTTAGGGTTTTTCGATTAGCCAGAGAATTTCGGATCGCGATATTTTGAGCGTCCGGACTCCGATTAAATTGATTCCACTTGCATTAGTCTATATTTTGCATCCTCTATGCCATGGCATGCACTTCATCCCATGCCGATGTTTAGCAGTTTGATATTTACGATTATGCCTTTTTTTGGTGTTTTCATTCTTCTCCGTTAGAGCCGGAAGGTCCCGCAAAAGATAATCCCGATCACGAGCAGAGTTTAGTTGCAGAGCAACAAAGCAAGCAGCCCCTTTGAACATATTGCAAACACCTATTATTTGCAAAGTATTAGTTGTTTTCAAATTCGTTATCGCATGCGTTTAAATTCTACTTTTCGCTAAGTATTAACCCTATTCCTATGCATAAAACTTACTTTGCCACTCAATCAACTCCACCACCACCCCAACCTATCTAGAGTAGTGTAGTATGTGCTTTGACCTTGCTTACTATGTTAATTATGCTTAGACATGTAAAAGTCGTAATTCCTTGGATGGCAGATGAATCAACACAATTGGATGGGTTAGGTGGTAGGTGGGTGTTCACCGGGAATCAACTAATGAACTTGACTAATCATCATTGGGTTAGACGGGAGGCCATGGCTGGGAGCATGGTAGGTTGTCTCGTTTTCCTACAAGCACCGGTTCCCGATGTACATTGACCCAAGATTTGCGTACTTCTACACGGGTGGGATAATAGACCACCCATGACTAAATAATTTGCCTAGACTTAGTGTATGAGCTGCTTAGTTTGTCGTTTCCGTTCACTGGGTGAGTGAAAAATGCTATGGTGTGGTGTCTCAATATAGGTGTAAGGGTTACACACGGTCGAGGACCGGGGATGTATCACTTGCTACAAACTTATGGGACCGTGTCGTAGTTGCGGCCGGACTGATGTACATGGATTGGCCCGTAAGGGTGGCTCATACCTAGGTCGAAAGCATTGTAAAGGTCGTGTTCAATCACCCTCCGCCAGCACACCACGTGAAGTGTGTAAATTGCATTGGCATTAGGAGTCAATTGATACGTGTAGGTAAAGATGTACACCCCTGTAGGGTTTGAACTGTTTGAATAACCATGTCCACGGTTATGGACAACTTGGTGATTACCTGCGTCAAATTAGACAAATACAACAAACTCTAAAACTTGCCAACTCTAAGGTTGTGGTGTTAGTGATTGCTTCCTCCCAGGGTGGTCGAGGAAGAATCAGGGTATCTAAGGTGTGATGATCTGCAATAAGGAATGATCGTGAAGTGTTCGACTCGTCTCCTTTGAAAAGTATTCTAGTATTCGATTTTCATCTACTTTAAGAATATTGTGAAAAGTAAAATCGGCTTTCGGCAAAATAGTCCACAATTTCCATTTTATTGATACCTGTTGCATCTATTATTAATTTCCCCTTGTAAGTCTTGCTGAGTATAATTTTTGTACTCACTCTGCAATCGTTGATATTTTTCTTGCAGAGGAAACTATCCCCTCCGAGGGTGGTTTCTACCTAGAGATCGACGCCAACGACGACTAGTCACTGGAAATCCCAGGCAGTGATCCTGCCCAGGGTTTGGCAGCTCATTTTGTTCTGCTGTCACTTTTGGCCTGACCTTTTTGGCTTCTTAGCCATCTTTACTCTTCCGCTGTGTAAGCAACTCTTGTGTGAATATTATGTTGTTAAGTTTCAGGAACTTATAATATCGCATCTTCAGTCGTAGAGTTGCTGTTATGATACCGGTTTGTTCTCACCTGCCTCATGTGCCCTGCGTGTATATTGTTGAAGCACATGGAGCGGGTAGGGTTTTAGAGTCTATATCATACAGTTGGTAGGTTTAATCACCCCTGTGAAGTGACTCTTCTACTGGGAGCGTGGGAACTATATCATCCTACTCCAGCCGAGCATTAATTTGCCGGGACGAGTTCGGGATTGATGTTCCGGCTCAGTGAGAAAAGAGTGAGGAGACCATATCACCCTACTTAGCCGGTGCATTCATTTACCGGGGCAAGTTCAGGGTGACGTCTCGGGCTATTCGAAGCCATATCACTCCACTCCTCTTGGAATTGATACCCAAGGGTCGAGGTCGGGGTTGACGGTTCGACTTAGCGGGTGATTTCACCTAAAGCTCTTTGTTATGGATTTTGGGTCCCGACAAAACTCTCAGACAAAAGCATTAAAAATTATGCTCCAAAGATCATCATAGAGAATTAATGGTATAGCATCTCTCAATATCAGTATGAAAAAACAAATACATATGAATCTTCAGGAAAAGATATCATCATTTGAAATTGCTAAGACATAGCTTAGTATTATATTCTTATCAGATTCTAGGTAGCAATGAACTAGCATCTGTAGATGATGCTAACATCCTCATAAATCGGCCAAAGATCATATGGTAGCATCCATCTTATCAATTCTAAATACTCATAAAAAAATCTGACATCATCTTATGACCATTACCATTAGCTAATTCAAAACTAAGATTAGTACTTGTTCTTATCAGTTTTAGATACTTAGCAAGAAAACTAAAGTTCCAAACAAACATCAAAATAGAGTATGGTCAGATATGCTAACACCTGATACTTACGAGAAAATATGTATTCACAGACCTAGCGGTATAGGCATAATCATTCGAGCACACAAGTAGCAACATCAGTAGGCAAATGATAGGATTTAGATGCCTAGCAAAACATTTGAGACCTCAGAAAATACAAGCTATCAAGCATCCACACTAAAGAACATGAATAGGCACAGGAATCACTGCCAATCGTAACATATTTACGGCCGATAACGGATTCACAGAAGTTAAAACCCTAGAATCTAAGGATAGAAATGGAGAAGGTCAGAAGTACTTACCTGAAGTGGGACCACCGCCGTGGTTATGGTGGTGGTCAGCCCCACCGCCTTCTGACGGTGGTGGTAGTAGGCGTTGATAGATAGTTGCAGTGGACGGAGGCAAAGGGGGCGACATCCTGTTGCTCACCACATTGTTGCACAACCAGCCCTAGACCCACGGACGAGGCAACTGAGCACCAAAACTTAGCCGTGCATCAACGACGTTGTTGCTATAGGAGGGAGAAAGACACAGGGGCTCACCATAGGAGGTAGAAAGACACATCGTCACCCCCACATCCCTGACCCACACCATAGCGGTAGAGAACCGTGGCAGCACGAAGCAAGGGAAAGGGGGCAGCACCAGAGATGCTGAGGGTCGCAGGGGCATAGACAAGTGCTGAATCACTAAAGGCAGAATCATGTCGGCAAGGACCCAACTAAACCCTAGGATTCGGTGGCAATTGCAATGCTTGAGGAAAGGGAACAAACGGGGCACTGAAGTACCAGAGGGGAACAGGGAATGCGGCAGGAGGAGAGGGACCTGGAGGCATGTTCACTAGCATCGTTTGAGGCGGTGGAGTAGAAATGCAGCGGCAGTGATGTTTTTGGGGGAGATCGAGTGGAAGAAATAGAGGAGAGGGAGAATCGAGCTCAGGCGGCGGCATGTAAAGGGAATGGAAGAGAGAGAGGCCAACGATTAGGGTTAACCTAACCGGGTAGGGCGAGCAGACCGGAATGGATCAGTTCGGCCAGGTGTTAGATCAGGCCAAATGGACAGCTAGGTCTTTGGATCAAGCCAACAAATAGGGATTTTCAGGTAGACCAGGAAATAATCATTTCTAGTTAAGAATTTTCATTCTTCTAACTTAAATAATACAATCTCTTTTAAATTCAACTATAGTAATGTAAGTGACTTCATAAGAAATTTCTTTATTTCCTTTTTGTGCGAAGAAAAAGGAATTCAGCTTAGATTTAAAAAAATCTTT
Source organism: Stipa capillata (assembly GCA_019208055.1). Lineage (NCBI taxonomy): Eukaryota > Viridiplantae > Streptophyta > Magnoliopsida > Poales > Poaceae > Stipa > Stipa capillata. The sequence continues at coordinate 38,981 of JAGXJF010005802.1, read as the reverse complement.
AAAGCCTTTAGGAGTATTTTAAAATCCAAATTCTTTTCTAAATATTCCTGCAGATTTAGAATTCAAAAATAAAAGTATCAATATGACTTAAATAAATTAAGCAAATCCTTTATTTCTTTTTTCATAAGTTGATAATTTAGGAATCTATAAGTTCATAAAAATAATGTTTTTACAATAATTACTATAATACTTTGTAGGATGGATTGTAAGGTCCACATGAAAAGAGAGGTATTCTTAATAATAGATTTTCACTAATTTAGAACATAGAGTATATAAAAATCTTAAAATGATATATAGAACCGTAAGATAATAATATAATAAAATCATGAAATTAAGTAGAGTAAAATAATAGGAAATTATAAATGCATATCATGTTAAATATATATATATATCATCTATAGCGTTGTCTTCAACAAGGTAGTTCACATTATCCAAGAATGTGTACCTAGCCTTTTCTTGGTCAGTTTTCATCAAAACACTGAAATATGCCTTCTTATACATATACTATTGCAATTTATTTGGAATTAGTCCTTATTGGACTATTACTCGAACTTCAATCCTGATGTTCTGCCGATTTCTCCCAAAGAAACCTCACACTGCATTTCTTGTTCGTTACAAGGCAAGTCTATTTCTTGTTCATGTGGATTAGTAATTTTATCAAAGTATCTACAATCTATACTACCGTTATCACTTGCATCTAGTGGAAATTTATAGTTCTGTATAAATGACATATAGTGGTTGACCGATTGAAGGAGCAGTCATTGAATCTATTATGATGGGTGATAGAACCCCGATATGAATTTTTTTGTGGTGGTTAGGATTCCACTACATAAATTATCATATAAGGTAACAACAATTGCTAGACGGCACCTGAGCGCCGTATAGATAGATAGCATTAACCACAAGACCTAGTATGGGACATATAAGTCAAGTAGCACCTTCTTACTAAAACATCTCCCTGGAACGAATGTACTTGGGGAAGCGTTATGTCCCTCGCCCAGGGGAGCATCAAACCCTAAATTTTCGCTTGGGAAGGCGTTATGTCTATAAATCTTTAAAAGAGTACACTATAATGACATGATGGGTAGTTAGTACAAGATAGACTATGCAAGAGGAGATAAGGCACATGAGAAGGGCGAAAAGATTCAGAACATTAGACCTGGCCACACACCGATGGGAGTGTGATGGGTTTTGCACTTGGCATAAAGGTTAAGTACCTCTTGTGGATAAAGTAGCGCACCTCTACAGAGTGTATTAAAGTGTGGCATTGTCACCCCATGTCGGGACATGAACTGCGAACGTGGTAGGAAAGGAACTATTGGAGGTTCTAACAACCCATGGGGCCTGATGATTATAGAAAAGTAAATTAAAAACACTATCCAGAAACATAAGAAAAGTACTTGGAAAATCATTGGTTATTGAGGACTGAGGGTCCTAGTGGTTGATATTACATTCAGACACTAGTTGTTATTCATGGACTTGTTGAGTACCTTCTGTACTTATCTCCCATATCCAGAGATGCCAGAGGAAGAGATGGAGAAGAAGACACGGGACGAAGGAGAGGCATGAGTTAATTACTACTTTGACTTCGGTGAGGTGTATGAGCAGATCTAAAACAAGTAGTAGTATAGGACTGTTGGTCATAGGTGTAGAAATCTCTATTTTGCTATTATTTTGGTCATTTACTTTCTACAGGCTTGGCACTTATGTTTTTTTGAACCGAAATAGTAGGGGAGGCCACTACGGTAAAATAAATAATAAAACCAAACCAACTGTACAAAGGGATATATATATATATATATATATATATACATATATATATAGAAGCTATATAGAAAGGAAAAACTATAACATCACGAAAGAGACTCTAGCTATTGATTAAGTGGGGTTTTGAGGTGCTCCTTCATACGGTACTTAAGCACAAGAATGTCTGTCTTGAAGTTATTTTTCCAATCTCTAAAAGAGGGGGTAACCATGTTGAAGATGAGGTTATTTCTTTGTTTCCAAATGTTCCAGGCAGCTTAGACAATGACTTCCATGAAGAAAGATTGGCTGAATTGAAATTTTGCATGTCTCATCATGTCAAATTGGCACTTATGTCATATATGTAGTTTTATCTTATGCAAGTTAAAACTCTTGTATTTCTGTTGAGATGTAATATAAATATGTATTGTATCAATGAGCCACTACAATGCTTCTATTGTACTACTCGATGATCGTATTGTTGGTGACTTGTTTCACTGGCAATAAGCCAAAGACTGGCACACTACGCCAAGCAGTGGTGTGCAAGGTCACCACATATATTTACCAGGATCTCATCGACATGATACATGATGTCGCGATCAAGGTCAACACTGGTGGCAGAGGCTTGGCTACTCCTTTGATTAGTAGGGGTGTTGGTTTGCAAATGAACATCGCCTCGCGAGCCCACAGCCACCATTTCCCCTAGGGCTTCTACCGTGTTGGTGATTTCTTCTCTAAGAGCAGCTCTTTTTCTTGCTTCACGATCGGCTTTGGCCATGCTCTTAGCCCTATATCGATGCAAATCCTCAGGAAATCCATCTCTCTAGGTAGTGTACACACTTGTTCCCCTCGTGTGGCCTGGATGCTCCTTGGTCCTAATGGCCAGGGATAGTATATCTTTCTCCTTTTGAAATTCACAAGGGGAGGGTTGCATGGAAAGGTCTTCCTAAATAGGTGAACAAGTTAATAAACCTTGGAATGAGGTTATGGATATATTTTAAACCATATATTTAAATCCACATCTTACCAATTTGAAATGTACTTCCTAGGTTGTTTGGCTTGTGAAGGAGTTGGTGTTAGAAGAAGGCGCAACTGGATTCCTATTACTGTATAACCAATTTTGGGTACACCATCCAACTACGCTAGGAAAAGGCGGGGGCTGGTCATTAAGGCGTGCCCTCCTCTCCTTCTCTATTCATTTCTAAACTTTAGGTGCGTACCCAGAGCTACCTAGTTTGTGATGGTTGGTGTTCTTGGCCGCGAGTGTCTTCGCAGCTGCACTTTTGGCCTTAAATTTTTTGTTTTTCTCATCTCCTTAAATCGAGCCCACATCTCTCAATCCATCCATTTGTGCATGGAGAAGGGCTCCTCATCCTTTGCGATGAAATCCAATGGAGAATAAACTCAAACTTCTTCCATGCTTTGTTAGCCACTTTGATCACAGCTCTATCGGCGCAGGCCTTAAGTTCTGTAGGATGACAAAGGAAGTATGGATATTATCAACCAGAACTCGGCAAAGGTCTTTGCCAACCTTATTTTGAGATTCTAAGGTCAAGTTCACCTATATCCATGCGACGATCTCGCATGTAGTTCTCCATTTGGCCACATTATCTTCCAGCACGATCAATGCCCAGACGGACCTATTACCGTTATGGTTGGTACTTCTTGGAGCACGTGTGGATTTTTTGTTGCTCTGGGATGCGCTGGAATCACTCCTAGAAGCCGACGAGCGAAGGCATGGGATGAGGGATGACATCTTCTAAAACAATATTAAGAACAGCATGGATTATTTAATTATGGGTATGACTTAACTCGATTTAGAAAGAAGATAAGGCTGACATTAAATCAATATAAATTAATAGCTAACCATATATCAATATAGCCACACACATGAAATATCAATATAGCTATATTACACAAATTTTCATATGACAATTTTCACAGTTTCCATATAGATCATAACTAACAATTCATTTTGAGATAGGTCATCACTAACAATTTTCACAATTTCCATAACTAAATTATAGCAGATCACACTAAATCAATTTAGGTCATAACTAAAAAATTTCACAATCTCCATATGACTATTTCATAAATAACATTCCATTTTAATGGAATATTTTTTACAAGAACTGAGAGTGAGAACAACGACGGGGCTTGGGGTGACAACGGTGCTTGGCCATGAGGTTTACCAGCGGTGGGGTGCTTGGGGCAAAGACGACGGTGGTGCTTGGCACGACAATGGTGATGTGCTTGGGGCGAGGACTGGAGCTTGCTCGAAACGATGACGAGGCGTGCTCAGGGTGAGGATGGTAGCCTACTAGGGATGACAATATTGGCATGGATACCACCGCTCGGGGAGGAGGCGATGATGGCGGCTCACTCGGGGAGGAGGCCAACGATAGCAATGGTGAGGGTGCTGAGATGGATGTACACGCAGCATGACAACAGTGTCAAGGTTCATGGATAGCCTCCAGGTGTCAGTGAGGCGTCGGGTTTCACCGGGGGCTAGGGCTAAGGGACTTGGTGATCTTTTGGAGTGGGCTGATCCAAAAAATCCTAGTTAGTACATATATGGGGAGGGTCATCACACAACACATCACACACAGTTCTCAGTAAGAATCGTCTGCGATGTGGTGATATCACAAACGGTTCTACTGAAGATCTGCGTGCAATGTGAAATTCTCAAACTTTTATTTAAAATTTTTGAATGTTTATTGATAAATGATTTCTCTTTAAATGGTTATATTGGAATGGTTATTTTTGACTTTGTTATTTTTGACAGGTTATTTTTGACTTGGTTATTTTTGAATGGTTTTCATAACTCTCGGACATAACTAATAAATATATACATCACGTTATGAAATCTACATAAATAAATATTATACATCACATTATGAAATCCACATAATTGAATAGTTCTACTTTGCTACAAATGTGGGTCCTTCATGATGATTGTCGTGTACTTAGGTAGCTTTGTGCTGACTTGGTTCTTCCTCAAAAGTTATGCCATCTTAGCAAGAAGGTATCTCGTCAAATTGATTGGAGTCATCCTTATCCACTACATCATCAACTCCAACAATGCTCCTTTTTTGAGTCCATTACTATGTGCCGCCTCTTATTTGAAGGATTGATTATATAGAAGATCTAACCAACTTGATGTACTAGGACAAATGATTCATATTTGTATACAGTACTTTTGAGGTTGACCGTTGCGAAGCCATACTTATCAACTTTCACCTGTGAGAGATTGATCCAACAACAACGAAACAGCAGAATCTTAAACTTATGGTAGTCCAGCTCCCAAATCTCCTCTATGTACCCGTAGTACGAGCTCTTCCTCCTAGCCATATCTCGAGATCTATGCGGACGCTATTGTTCTGGTTTTTCCTCTTCTGAGCTTGATCTCTTATATAAAATATGTAGTCATTTATGTCCATCACTTGCCATGTCACAACTATACATGATGGTCCTTCTACCAACCATGTGATCATAGGGTCACCTAACGATAGTCCATGAGGTCACTCATATAACCATATGTTGCACCAACAATTGTGCCCTTTCGTTACCAAAACATCAGTCGCCTTTGGATTATCCTTTTGTAGCTTGGTTTTGTGTTGGTTGATGTACAGGCCTGTTAAAGCCATGTGTTGTAAGACCGTGAAATGAGCTTGATCAATAACCTTTTATTCATGATTCATATATTTTTACCGATGATCCTGATATCCCAAGCCTCCCCTTATGGCGGGATTCAGGAAAATCTATTCATTTTACTATAACCATGTAGGTGATGCAGAAATCGATGACCTCCTCATTTGCATAGCCTTCGAAAATGCTTCCCTTTGGTTGTGGTCGTGATCGGTTTTGCATAAAGTGCTTAAGAATTCTCATGTACCTCTTGAACAGGTACATGGTATGTAGGAACATATGCCCACAACACTTTATTTCTCTCACAAGATGGAGAATGAGATGAACCATGATATCAAAGAACGATGGGGAAAATACATCTCAAGAATTGACCTTCTAAAAAATTATGTTAAAGAAAAAACACAACCTCATGATTGTCTTTCAAACCTTGAAAAGTAAAATATTTTGAATTACAATCGGGAGCAGATGAGATCATCACATGACAATCATGTGTACAATCCATTTCCAAGGGATAAAGAAACTTCTTTGCTTTGTATATACTTTTGGGTTACTCGTTTCTCTTCGGAAGCATGTCCACTAAGACATCTAACAATGCCATAAGACTCTTGTCTGACCACTTGTTGCTTGCTATCAGTTTGAATAGTTCAAGCACTGATGATAACTTCATGTACTTATTCCTGCATCCCTTGAACAAATGTTTCTCTAAGTCCCCCATCAAGACTTTGAATTTCTCATACTCCAGCGTATTACGGTTCCCTTCTACATGGTGCAACATCTCATCCAGATGATCATGATCATTGGTTGACGTATCTTCATCTGAATCACAATCGATATCCCCTGTCATATAGTTCTCTTCCGCCATGATATCGTCATTATCACCTTCCTATCACATTTGCTATTCACCATGACTTGCACAACATGTGTACCGCTCTATAAACGCCTATGAATCAAGTGGTCTTGGATCTGCTCTGAGTTGTCAAACATATGTAGGTTCTCGCAGCCTTTGCATGGACAACATATATATTCTTGCCCCTTGTTCAACTTATCATCTTCCCAATTTCTCATCAACTCTACCGCACCATTAAGCTACTCTTCACTTAAGCGGTTACTATCGAACATCCAGCTCCAGTCATATCTATGCTACACATAAAATAACAAAATTTAATTCATGTTAAATATTGAGGGTTACTATATGTGCGTGGACAAAAGTAGCAATTATGAGTAAATTAATTAATACAATAGTAATTAATTTTATGTTATCACTATGTAGGTTATGACTATATCTAAAGATTAATTACTAGTATTCAATTTAATTAAGCAGGTTGCTGTTTACCAAACATACAAGCTAGTAATAATTACAAATTTTATTTACAAGAAGTGAAACTTAATATAACTAAACTAAAAACCAACATCAATTAAAAATATCATTAATATTTTATTAGTAAATATAATATTAATATTTAAACACTTTTTCTCTTTTCACACTATAGATCATCTAAACCATGAATCCACAATTCTATCTTTTTGCCACTCTAACGAGTTACCATCATGTTCAATATAGTAATACACAACAAATTAATAACCTTAAAATCAACAAGAACAATCATTTTGCCTTAAAATCTCGTCTTAGGTTTTTCTGTGACAAAATATCCTGTCATATGCCAGTAACTAGTGGAACAATCCAAGCTAAGACGGCGAGGGGGTCATTTGTGTTATCAAATCCCCCTAAGGTTGGTTCAGCCTCCTGTGAATTGAGGAGCACCCCGTGATTGTGTAGACCAATATAAGAATTTTCATGCACAAAGGTCCCAACAAAGAAAGGACCGTTTGGAGCACATGATATGAAAAATGCAGGAATAAGAAAAATATATGAATTTGAAGTCATGCCTTCTATGTTCCTAGAGGAGTCGAAAATACATGAATTATAGAAATGTAGTTGGTTATATGCTCCGCATGAATTTTACAGGAAAATCTTTCATGATTAGAGAGAGAAGAGGAGAGAGCAACATGTTGCCTTGGACTTCTCAAACAAAATAAAAACATGAGGTTTGAGTGGATCTTTAGAATTCTCTAGAAAGTGAAGAAAAGAAAGAGTACCTACAGGAGTTTTCGAAGACAATCCTATAATCCTAGTGGCTTATAGGAAAATTTCTTATAGGTCTCATTACAATGAAATTCTAGAAAAGATTATTTGTTCCAACCCAGAACCCATCTCTATCTTACCATCCGTTCGACTAGCTCATTCCCAAAGGAGAAAGTTTGCTGCCTTGTGCGACATTGTAATGACGGACCCCTATATACGGCAGTAGCTACTCTAGGAAGCCACCTGCCCTAGCTAACATCGCTGTGCCCACTTCGAGAAGCTGCCCATCTCAGGAAGCGCCAACACAGGTGGTCCACAGTACTGCAGCCCGCACCTGCCCTAGGAGTTCCTTAGCGACTGGGCTACCACGCGTCCCTATTGGCCTGCTGCCCACGGGCACACTGTCGTGCGTCTCAGCCCATGCTGACGTCACCACCAATCTCCCATAGCCATGTACATCCCATTTTTTCCTTCTCCTGGACCTCCACACTTTTCATTAGCCTTTCCTCGGAGGTTCGAGTTACCTCTAATGGGCTTTAAGTGGTAGAACCAAGGATACTTCAAAGCCTGGGCACACAAGCGTATAAGTATGACATCTTTCTCCATGTCTACAGTGAGGCTTCCTGGCGACACAGCGTCGGCCAGCCATGGAGCCCCGGAAAGCGCTTAGGTTCGAGGGGTGCTGGATCCGTCCATGGCAGCTTTGCCTCTGCTCTGATTGAAGACAAAGAAGATCTCATTTTCTCCCTGACACACATCAGATGCTTAAAAGAGTCAACTATTTTAGATGCAGGTTCTACTAGCAAAGTGATGGACATAAAAATAAATATGGACTAATTAAATGGATTATCCTATACCGACCCTGGGATCAGGGTGGTTTGCCAATTCAGGAGCTGAACATTAAAAATGTAAGTATGTTGTGCAAGTGACTCTATAGGTTACTTAATGAGGAAGATGTTTGGCAAACTATTTTCGTTGCAAATACCTTAAGAACATGATCCTTGAATATTTAAAGGTAAGTCAGAGGATTCCCACTTTGGGTTGGCCTCGTGAAAATCAAATCTATATTTCTCCGATAAGGATCCTTCCAAGTACAGGATGAGTCGCAAATTAGCTTTTCGGAAGATGTCTAGTTAGGTAGTTCCCCTGTCTCTAGGCAGTACCCATGCCTTTATAACATAGTACAGAAAAAACATGACATGATGGCAAATGTTATAAGCACTGATCCCCTGAACGTCTTGTTTAGAAGGGGTATTGTAGGGCAAAATCTGCTCGATCTCTACCATCTCATGTCTCAAGTCGCCCAAGTTCACCTAATGACATTTAAACCTTTAGATGGGAATTTCATCAAAACTGTGCCTTTTCTGTCCAATTCCTTTATGTGAAAATTTTACCTCAGGATGTACTTATGATGAACTGATAAATCTAGAAATTAAAGACCCCACTCAAGATAAAAAATTCATGTGGTATATTTAGGAGAGTTATTCTCACAAAGGACAACCTATACCAACGCAATTGGACGGGTAGTTTCAAATCTAGCTTTTGTAACCAAGATGAAACTATCCAACACTTACTTTTCAACTTCCTGGTAGTGCATTTTGCATGGCAAGTAATATAGGCGGCGTCAGGGTTACGCCCTCCTACTAGTACGAATAACATGTTTGGCTCTTGACTCCATGGTTTGGAAAAAAAACATGCTTATGTTAATTCTAATAGGGTCTTTGACTTAGGTTTGTCAATTTGGCTTAGAAATAATATTGCCTTTGACAAGCAAAAAAACTATTATCCTCTGCAGGTTACCTACAGATGTACTCACTGGTTACAACCATGGTCAACATTATAGCGTCCCGAGGACCGCGAGCTTGCTGTTCGAGCTTGCCGGTCCCTTGAGAAAGTCCTTCACGAACTCTTCACCACTTATAGGTGGGGATTCAGTCATCGACTATGCGTTTATTGATCTTTTGTTGTCTCACTATCACAATTGGCTACTGTTTACTTTTACTATTCCTATTGTATTTCTGGTGTTCGATCGAGAGTGGGTGAACTTCTTTCTTTTTTGTGTGACTGTGTGCATATAGTTACAAAGGTCGAAAGAAATTCTCTCTCCTAGATTGCACCATCTCATTAAGGTGCAAAAAAAACTTTTTTTATTAGAAAACAAAGCTCAGCCGGTTCATCTCTAAAACCCAGCTGCAAAGAAATAATCGGCTGAGGTAATGCGACATCTCGGTCGGTTTTCAGAACGAACCAACTGTATGAATTATACAACCGATTCATTATTCTGAACCAACTGTAATATACGTTCTAGTATAGTTGGTTTTTGTTCTGAACATGCTCAAAGCCTTTCGGTAGTCAGTTTTTGTGGAGAACCAGCAGTAATAGTTTCTGCGACTTTTGGATACTAAGACAGAGATCGAACGAACGGATCACAGTAGAACATATATTTGCAACTTTTGGACACTGGCAGAGAACATATATTTGAAGACTAATTAATACAAAGTAGTAGTAATAATTACATAGTAGACTAATTAATTATCTAACTAAGCCTATGCCGCGTCTTGGGCGGGCCCGATCGCGTTGTCATAGCCGTGGAGGCTGCGTCCCCGCCGTCGCTTGCGCTATCGCCTCCGTCGGTGTCCTCCCAGCCGATGTTGTCCTCGTCGGTGTCCTCCCGGCTGACATTGGTGCAGTAGCCCTTTCGGGCGACGCCAGCACCCTGCTGCTCGTCGTCGTCGTGGCCATCATCATCGTCGTCCTCATCCTCGTCGTTGCCCACGTTGTCATCCTCCTCCTTGCGGTCGGCCTTGTCGGCCTCCTCCTTCGAGCCCCCTGGCGGCACACCACCGTGAAAATCGTCGCCCATCCAATCGTCGTCGTCGGAGATCGACAGCGTCCAATGTGCAGAGTGGTTAGTCTCCTCGTCAGAGGAGACCACCACCTTCGGCGATTCCTCGTTGGATGAGTAGTTGGATGGCTAACTAATCGGTGACGGAGGACCCGCGAAGGCTGATGGCACTGATGACTGCCACGGGCAGGCCATGGCAGAGGAGAAAAGAAGCAGGATTGGGCAGAGGCGGAGTATTTATGAAAGAAGCAGAGCGGCGCCGGAGAAGATGAAGCGACGCGACAGTATACAGAGAGCAGCTTCGTGTGCAAATCGGCGGTTGAAGATGAATGGACACAGTTGGTTTACCACCCAAACCGACTGAAAGTTTATACCTTAGTCGGTTCGCGCTGCAGAACCGACTATGAAAGTTTATGTGCGTTCAATTTCAAATAATTCTAGACGGACACCTCAGTTGATGGCTATTAAAAACTGACTGCAAAGTGTGACATGTGGCAATTTTTGGAGCGAAACCGATTGGAGAGCACACATCTCGATCTCCATGAGCATGACCGGTCAATCTTCCCTTAGTCGATTTTCTTGAAAAACTGACTGCAAAGTTGGTGATGCGTCAGTTTTCGGTAGAAACCTACTGGACAGCGCACATCTTGATCTTCGTGAGTATGATCAATCAATCTTCCCTCAGTCAGTTTTCTTGAAATACCGACCATAATCTTCCCTCGACCTTTTCTCAGTCGGTTTTATTAATGAACAGGCTAGGATAATGTGGCAGGTCGATAAATGCTTTCCGAATTGGGCAGCAGCCAACATTGAATGCAAGTAGCAAGCGGTAATTCTTGAAGTAGCAAGCAGTAAGATAAGTTGGAAATTTTAACATTAATTTTGAAGAAAATCATTTTACGGAGTAGTAAGGTATAACTATTTAACAATGACATATGCATATACTATTGTTATTATTTTTATACTGTATGAATTAACAATCTTTGAATTAATTTTAAACATATGCGCATTTTGTAGAAGCGACTAAGATACAATTTTACCTCAATCGGTTTGCCTTAGTGAACCGACTGAGATAGTATATTCTCTCAATTGGTTCTGCTCCATGAAACGACAGAGATACTCTTTTACCTCAGTCGGTTAGATTTTGTGAACCGATGGAGATAATGTACTTTCTCAGTCAGCTTTGCTTGAACAACTGATTCAGGTGTTGTTATCCCAGCTGGCTTGGGAACCCAGCTGAGATAAGACGGATTATTAGCTCCCTTGCTTACAGACGGATGTGAAATCGGCTGAGATAGTCTTTTTAAACTGGTTGTAAAAGCTTTTTCTGTGGTAGTGATCTGATGTTATGATGCTAGTAATTCTTTCTTCATATAGATCAAACCTATATTCTTTTAGTGGTACATATATTAATTCTAAAGGGTTGTATTATGAATTAGATGGAGTATTAGAAGGAACCGATAGCATCGCGTGATGCATGTCACTATCGAGTGGGCCGAGACAATGTTATCTCTATAGATCCTATACATACTTTTTAAAGATGCACTCTCATTCCATAACGTACACCCCAGTGCCCAACATTGACTCCGGAACGCTACCATGATAAATTTCGATCAGGTGGTCGACGGTGGAGCCATGTCGGGCATACAGGCCGATGCCGACATTGCCGATGGAGCAACAGGCGACGCCTGCAGGCAAGTGGGTCCTGGCCGGAGAGTTTCGGCTGCAGCAAGATTGGGGCTGGCGTGTGGTGGCGAGATTGTATATCATTAAGAGATTTGGCATGCAATGGAGAACGATCGAGGCAGAACGTGAATACTTGAGATTTTGTGTCCCTGAGGTTTTAAGTTTTACCGACAGACTAGCTACTTTCCGACAGATGGTGCACCACAATATTTGTCAACCGACTGTACGTAGACGAAAAATATCTTTTTCCAACAGTATTTTGGAAGCTTGTGTCATGATGTAATACGCTGCCCAACCCAACCTAACAGTCCTTAAGCCCATTATCCTCTACTGGAACGTGTCGGAAGGCACCACCGCCCGTAGCTCCCCAGTCATGAACCAGTTCTATAGATCCTCTTCTAAAAGATTTATAGGTAGATTTATGGTCACAGAAAGCTATAAGTTTTCTAGAAGATAAAGTTAATGCATTCTTTTTCTTTATTGGTGGGAGAAAGCCTCAAAAATAATGCTTTCCGAGCTTTTCCTAGCGCCAGCGCCTCACATATCCCTATTAGTTCATCATATTTACCCGCAAAAACTATTCACTATATATTAAAAAATTTCTTCACACTTCACCTCCTCTCCCCATCTCCTTGGCCCTCTCCCTCCCCTGATTCCCCTTCCCCACCCGAGATCGGCGATGTCATCCCGCCTATCCCCACCTCCCCGCCGGCCGAAGCACCCCCTTCCTGCCAGCCCGAGGCCCTCCCTCTCCCCCTCACCGCCGACTCGAAGCCCCCTCCACCACCGCCCAGCGCCCCCTCCCCATTGTCGGCCCGAGGTCGCGCTGCCCCCCTCCATCACCGCCCTGAAGGCCCCCCTCCCCCGCCGTGGAGATTCGGCTCGTCCGCCGCCAGATCTAGCACACCCGCCGCCGAATCTACCTCCTCCCACCACCGGATCCCAAGGTCACGGGCACCCTCCACTGCCGAATTCAGCACGCCCGCCGCCCCTCCCGGCCGGCCCCTCCGTCCTCCTAACATCTGCCGTCGTCCACTGCCCCTCCCACCGGCCGCACCAAGGTCCCCGAGCACCGTCCCTCCTGCCGTGCCTCCCGACCAGCGCCACTCCGACCAGCACCTCCCCAAGCACCGCCCCTCCCGCCACGCCTCCCCGACCAACACCGCCTTCCTCCACCAGTTTGGCCGCCGAACTCCCCAAAGTAATTTTTTCTTTCTTTTTTCAATGTGATGCAGGATGTGTATGATGTGAAGATGAATTATTTGTAAATTCACATATGATGTCTGTGATATGATACATGTGTATGCCCAATCAGTTCATCCCCCTTTCTAGCATATTCTAAATTGATTATGATGTTTTGATCGAAAATGCTCAAGAAATGTTGCAGATTTGAATTTGTCAATGATATGTCCTGTTCAAAATTGGACAAAGATGTTTGTGGTCCAATTACCAAAATGTTTTATAGTGTTCACAATTTATGATATTGTTGATTCTCATGTAAAATAATTTGAGTTGTTGATAATGACTTCCTCACAATTTTTTTTTGGGAGTGTTGACGCATAGCTTATGACTCATGCAGAGGATGTTCCTTGTCCTAGGATGTGGCTGACCATGGAGCAGCTTGTGAACTTTGACAAAGGGACCTTGTGAGCTCTGGTTGAAGTGTAGAGTGCTCAGGTTTTGTAAATGCTTGGGAAAGTTTAGGGAAAGTAAAACCTTGTAGACTTGGTGCATGTATATTATTCATGTGTTCATTTTGATGCTCATATAATTTGTAATTTCAACTGAATACAATGGCGTTTCGGCTTTTTGTGTGATTACTACCAGGGACATTTTAGCTTATTCCAATCTGTCTGTTGGTGCAAAGTTATGGTGCAAGATGTACGATGTTGTGGGACCTCATTCCAATTGAAAAGATTGCATAAGAGCATCCACCATGCGTAGAAAGTGGTCTTAAGAAATCTTTTGGGGCTAAGACCCAGTCCAACAAGTAAGGAGGTTTAGGTAAAATCATAATATCTGATTCATATTTAAGGCCTGGTTTAGTATTTACTATTTAAAAATCTTATTTCTGTACTCAATTATGTAAAAGATTATCTAAAATATAGATATTATCATGTAAACAATAAATAAATAAGTTCAGGGTAGTATATATGGATTTTACACCATTCATTACAGCTCATAAGCTCAAATCTTAAAAGCCGTTTAAAAGAAGATAAAGAGCATCTCAGGCTTCCCCACACCAAAACTTCTGGTAGCCATTAAGCTTAACCTAGCTTATGCACAAGCTGAAGCCGTCTAGAAGGGGACCCAAGAACCTAATTCTCACAGGTAGTTTTTCTTAGTCCGTGACCACTCTAGCGTCCTCCTTTCTTTCTTCCATAGTACCGTTTGATGGCCTCTCCTCCTCGAATTGCTTCTGCCCTCACTGTCCCACTTCTCCTTCAGCTTCCTAGCACCACTCCTGTCACCATGACCGCCCATTATCGCTGCATCCCCACCCATCCCCCATTTTGTAAACCTTACCATCGTACCACCCATTACTTCCGTAGCCACCACCCCATCTAACCTGACATTCTCTAAGCCTTGTAACCATAACCTTACATACCCACTATCCTCTCCTTTGGAGCGTTTACTCCACCACCATCCACGGCAGAGCCACCTCGTTCCAATTTCCATCTACCATTAGTACGGGGTCTTTCTAAACCAGTCTTAACCCAGGACCCTAACCATTAATACCGGGTCTTTGTGAACCAGTCCTAACCCAGGAACTCTACCTTAAACCTCTATTACCGTTCGTCAACGCCGGGGTGGAGCCCTCTTTTTTAGATAATGAAACCTGTTAGCATTAATCTTGATTCTGATTGTATCTGCACTTTTAGTTTCGGTTCTGCATGTAGAGTAGATGAGCCACGGGTGTTGTCAGGCGGAGAGCGGTTGGCGAGATGCCGAAGTGCTGTGCGATGCAGCAGAGTCCGTGCGAAGCTGCCGGGTGATCCGGCGAGTCCGTAGTTGTTGTGTTGCCGAGTGATTCGGTCAACTAGGCACTGATGCATGAGGTTGTTAGATGCATGTAGTAGTTAGCTAGCTTTGTGCTGTACGTGCGTACATGGAGGCCTAGTCTTTAGGATCGTGGAGAGATTCCAGGGATTTAGACGAGGTGATCGTGTTAGCCGAGTATGGCGTGCGGGCTGTGCGTGCGTGAGGCTACTTAAGAGATGTAATCATGTTTGTTGTGTGCTAAGAGAAAAAACAGAGAATAGGAAGAAGAAAAGGACGTTGCTGCGTGAGGCAGTGCGTCGCCAAAATACTTGTCTCTCGTGTTCCTTGGCGAGTTGTGAGAAGCAACGCGAGGTTGAAGAAGGAGCTGAGCGATTCACCTCCAACAAAACCGGGGTAGAGCCGTGGAAATGGGGATAAGAGCGGAGGTGCGATCGGCCGAGGCAGGCAGGAGGTCCGTGATAGAATTGCCTAATTAAAAAAGCATCCGCCTCCACTTGTGGCAAATAAACACATCACATGACATGTCATACATGAACCGGCACAGTTCATGCATGCCCAAAAGCGCCAAAGCGTAAATTAAAAAGAGAAAGCGCATACGTCTTAGACCTACTCCAAAAAGCCTCAGCACTTTTGGCCCTTTTTTGTGGTTCTATATTTGAATTGCAGCTCTTTAAATACAGATGCAACCTCCAACTCTCCAAGCAGCAATCAACTAACTAGCAGAGCCAGCTAGACCACCAGGCAGAGAAAGAAAGTAAAAGAGCAGAGAGAGAGAGAGAGAGAGATCGTATATCGAGGATGGGTCAGTGCCCCATTATCCGGCAGCCGGAGGCGGAGCAGATGCTGCTGGTGGCGACACCCAGCGGTGGCAAAAGGTGATCTCCTGAAATTCTGCTTTCACCTGAATCGGCTTCCTTTCGATAGCTAGCTGTTGCTGCTGGCAAGTAGCAACTGCTGCTGCTTGAGTAAAGGAACGAGAATGAACTGAGCTTATTAGCTAGGAGCGGTTGCTGGCTTGAGAGCATGACATGTGCTCCGGACGAAAGGGAAAATCACTGGTGCACACGGTGGCTGTGCACTTATTAGCTTTGGTGAATTTTAATTTCACGTATAAGTTTTGAAAAAATTTAAAATTTTTATACCGGTATATGATGGAATGAAGTTTATACAGTTAAATTTTCAAAAAATTATATGCCAATTTACGACCTGTGCAAAAAATAATTGTGCATATGCCCCCTTACACTGTTCCTAGCTCTTCAAGGGTGTTCTTGTTTTTTTGCACATGTCACAAATGGTCATATTATTTTTTAAATTTAACTATGTATAATTCATTCCATCTTATATGGGTATGAAGTTTTTTACAATTTTTAAAAACTTGTACATGATTTTAAAAATTGTCGAATATAATGGGTGCAAATGCTC
Organism: Stipa capillata; assembly: GCA_019208055.1. Classification (NCBI taxonomy): domain Eukaryota; kingdom Viridiplantae; phylum Streptophyta; class Magnoliopsida; order Poales; family Poaceae; genus Stipa; species Stipa capillata. Next base: position 22,551 of record JAGXJF010005802.1, on the reverse strand, counting down.
CCACGAGCCATTTAGCCGCACTGGGACAAAAGCTGCTACGCTTGACGGAATAGCTTTTAAAAATGGGTACAGCTTGTTTATCGAATTATTGTAAAGATTTAGTTAACTAACGTGTTATTAATGGGCAACTCCACATGTAAACGCACATGTAATTAGTGAAACCCTTACCACGTTCTTTAAGACTACGGTACATGGGTGCGACACATGCATGTTCGATGAGCCAACTCATGCAGACGTCGGGCATCAATAAAATCTCCTTCAAAAAAATGTTGGATGAGCCAGTGGTCTGTGGCCCTTATAGTAGTGTCTGTAAAAATTGGATCTAAATTTAAAGGTGGATTACTTATAAGAGACTTAAAACCCCAAGAGAATGTTTTTACCAGTAAACGCAACAATGTGGTTACATGGAAGATGAGCTAATTAATTAATATTTAGTTGATCCTGAATTAATATTCCGGCACCATGTTGACCATTTCTGTCTCTAACATGCAGGAAGGAGCAGTTTGGCAAGTCTACAAAGGCTACAAGTAAATACTACAAAAATTTAAGCAAAGACGATCTAGTTCTAAAGGCGACGCTGGAAGCAATCACTAGAATCGGATAAAATTACAGATCTGATTAAAAAAACCGAACAAGTTAGTTTTTCTCCCTTGGTATTATGGACATTAATTGTGTCGACTCCAGAAAGGCTTCGGAATTGTTGTTCTTTGGTTTATTATAAAGATGCTTAAAACTTTTTGTGTCTTCGGAAATCAATTTATTAACAGGTGTACGAGTAATTTTCATATTTTGGGGAGTTCCTTACATGAGTTATTCCTTAGTAAAGAGCTTTGGAAAACTGAAAATCTTAAAATTTTCGATGTCCTTTTTGGCGCTACATCACTAATTGGTGTTCAAACTTGTCTTAACAATGCTATCTTTGCCCTCTTCTCTTCCAGGCATTTGATGGCGTGATTGGTGAACCTTGTCTACTTATAACTTCTAAGAGAATGAAGTTGACACGGCCCGTTTTTCATCTAGTTGCAGCAAGAAATATTTTTAAAATGCGTCTCCCAGGCTGGGCCCTAGTATTAATTTTTGAACTTTTCACTTATTAAGGATTGTGTATTAGTTCATGTACCTTTCAGCCATGTCACTTACCAATGAATATAGTGTACTGGTTCATGTACTTTCAAAGTCTTCAATTATTGTAATTTGAAAACAGTCCGTTTGTCCTTTTCTCTATTTGTTATTATCGTTTCGTCTCGGGATCGAGTATCCATCTCCATGTGTGTAATTATCTGAATTGTTTCCATTCTCTACGCGAGTTTGGTTCTTTTTTGCAGCTAAGCTCATTTAGTCCCTTTAGAAAAAAAGATTAAAACGAGAGCCTGCATGCATGCATGTTTCAGAAAATTTGACAACGTTCACGCCTGTACATATCTTAGTAGTTTTTGTATATGCAGAAAAGAAGGTTGCGGGGCTAAAAAGTTATCACTAATTATGCACCGATTCTGTTTTTCCTTTCCAAAGGAGACAGTAATGTGCAATTTTTGCAAGTGGACATTATTAGTACTGACGCATTTACACGCGTGGACATCTTAGGGATTTTTGAAAGTGCACCAATTTTTCTTGCCAAGGTATAGGCGCTAGGGCTCTCTCTTTACGGTTATGGCTTACTACCTACATGGACCGTGAAAGAAGTTAAGCCGTTGTAATATGTCATTTAGTAGGAATATACATTAACTCTTTCTAATATATTTTTTAATTGGCACGAGGCACGGTGGACCGTGAATAGATATATATATACTTCTTCCGTTTGTAAAAAGCTGTATGTTCTCCAATATGTATCTCTAAACCTTATCTTATATATTGACCCAACATTTACATACTTCTACATAGATGATGTAATGGAACCATTCACAACTTAATAATTTTCTTAAGCATAGTATATGAGCTACTTTAGTTCTCCGTTTCAGTTTGTAGTCACTACTACAGAAAAGGTCATCACACACAATTAAAAAAACACATCGCATACGGTTTTTCCAGCCTGTATGCACCGACCTATCAGCGATGTGGGGGGCACATCCCACGCGGCTCTAGACACGTATGTGATGAGAGCCACATCGCATACGGTCCCCATTTCAAGGGCTGTGTGCGATGAGAACACACATCGCACACGATCAAGGAGAAAGGAACGTGTGCGTCACAGAGAAAGGAGCGTGTGTGATGAGCAGCCACATCGCATACGGTCACAGAGAAAGGAGCGTGTGCGATGAGCAGCCACATCAAACACGGTCGTTACCTTCATGCCGTGTGTAGTGACTAGCCCCAACGCACATGGTGGTTACCTGCTTTCCGTGTGCAATGACTATCCACATCGCACATGGTCATGCTCGGGAACGTGTGCATTGGTGAGCACTTCACATACTAGTCTTCCATCCTAACCATGTGCGGACAACAACAGGATTGTATCAGGCCATATCATTTCACAGAATTCATCAGCCACATTCACAAAAATATTCATCAGCCATAAACAGATTTCATCCATGAACACAGAGAAAAGAAAGACCTCACAATTAAGGCGATCTGAATTGTCCCTTTTGCGCCATGACTTGTGAGACGAAGAAGTGGGCAAACTGTCCTCTAACTTCAATAATGTCGGCATGGCTCAATGCTCTGTCGTCCATCGAATCCAAAATCTGCACGAAGTAATTACACTCAGATTTGGATGCATACAGGTACAAAGTAAAATCTTAGGAGTCTCATAAATAGTACTAACCGCAGGGAGGCCAGCAGTGTCTTTTGTCCGCGAACTCGGGATGATCCTCATCATTTGCTTACAAACGTAAAAACCACAAAGGTTCGTTCCAGGTGGCTAATTACACTGAAAAGTTGTTAAGGAATTACGGCATCGATTTTGGGCATCAATTAGCATTACTTAGCATTTAGGAGGAATGTTGTACCAACTGTTACCTGAACGACGTCGGTCCCGTGCTGCAAGACCGACGAGTTTTTCCTTTGGTGAGCACCTCCCTCCACGCTTGACGTACTTGTGAAAAGCACTGTTCAATAATTTGCAAATTCCCGAGTAGTTCTTTGGTGAGCGATGGAGGGAATTAAAGTAGACTGATTTGCTCCATTTAGGTATGATTATAATTAAGATCCAATGTTGTCTGCAAATAAAGAAATCACAACCCGTGCGGAATGATGACAACGGAAGTACAATTAATGTATAAAAAGACACTTACTCCTGGTTGTATGGAAGTAGAATGAATTCTTTGTTCTTTTGAGCCACCAATGCCTAGACAACATAATCGTGGACCCTTCGCTCGTTCCCCACAATTTGTTGATGAGAGACCAATTGTAGGTCGAAGAAACCCACCGGTTCTTTCCGTGTTTTGTATTCGGTGATCATGTACCTAAGCATAGGAAAGAAAAGATTTAATATTTACTAAACAAAAGAGAATTACTTGAATGTGAAATTTGTTTGTAAAATAGTTACAATTAATGTGAAGCATCTCATGAGGGAGGCATCGATCATACCCAGGTTGAAGAGGAGAAACAAGTCCTCGAAGCCCACCGTGCAACAATTATCAAAATCATGACGGAAATAATCCTTCTTGAACCACACGGGAATGCTTCCGTCACTTGCTCTACATAGTTTCATATAGTGCTCATGGAGCTTCTGGCAAAACAAAACCTGCCGCCACCAGTTCTTGGGGGAGTAGCAATGGCTCTCCTTTCTTATACTTGCGTGCTTGCTCGGCTGGGGGGAATATTTGGTCAAATTCTTCGTCGCTTAACCCCATCTCCTACCCCTTGCCCTTGCCCTTGGACTTGGCGTTGCCCTTGCCTTTTGGCGGCCCTCTCGTACTCTTAGTCTTAATAGGGGGGCGGTGGCGGTAAGTCAACAATTGGGGTGGTCGGAAGCACGAGCGCTGGCTTGGGTGAGTCTTCAGCTGGTGGGTTCGAAGGTGGCTTGGACCACGTGCTCAAGCGGACCTGTGCTGAGAAGAGCGGCTCAGATGCTGCTCCCAATGGTGGCGAAGTAGTAGGCGGTGGCGATGTGAACTGCAGAAGTTGTATGTCCTTCGGCCACTAGACGAATGACAACTCCGCTTGTCCCAAGGTCTGGTGTTCGGCATCCTCACTTACGTGGAAGAACGGGAGGCTCTAGAAGCCAGGCTCTACTTTATCGACGGTGCACCTAGCAAACCCTAACTATATCGGTACACCGTGGATCGTAGCTCCCTCAGCCGGTGGATGAACCATCTCGTGCGCTGCCACCAAGGAAAAAGCCATGTGCACTATTGGCACTTGTAGCTTGCACTTCATTGGCCTCATGATGTCATCGATAGGAGACCTGGCTATGTCAAGAAGGCCTTCACCCCCTTCGGGAGCTGACACACAGCTACTCCTGCATGCACCAGGGCTTGGGTGTGCAGGAGTTTTCAGCGCTTGTGCTCTGTACTTCTCCTCCCACACAACTCTTTCTTTCTCCAGCCTTTCCTCCATCATGCCGGCAAACTGGGCGAGTAGCTCTTGTTTGATCTGCTCCTTTTTCTGCTCCGCTCTCACCCTTTTCCTTGCACACATCTCCTCGGGGGTCCTATGGGAAGGCCTTCCTATGGCTGACGTTGTTCCCCATCGCCCTAGAACGACCCATGGGCTCCTAATTGGTTCCCAAGGTGGCCGTTAGAATGTCATTAGACCCTTGGGGCTGGAATGAGCCCTACGAAGCCTGGACACTCAGCTCTTTCTGCAAATCACAACCTATAATTAGTACGTAAGTCATATGATATGGTAACTACAAACGACTACTAAATGAGGTAGCTGCTCTTACCATGGATTGGTACACTTCCTGGTCTGCTGGGTTGGGCAACACAACTTGACCCGAGGAATTGGTTGTAGACCTCGCTCTGAGGAAGTCTCTTGCTCAATCTCCCACAATGTCAGCATAAGGCAGTTCGGCCTCGCAAAGGCGTTCGTTTTCATCCTCCTCCCAAATCTTCTGCTTCCCATAGTATCCTTTGACCCCCATTCTATGGGGGTGCTTGTTCTTCGCAATTAGAGCCTTGCCTACCTTACTTCTAGCTAGGAATTCTGGCATTCGGCAAAACTCCGCAAATCTGGCCCACTGCTCAGGCTTAATGTATGGATACTTCAGCAAGGGATCCTTATTCTACTTCATAAACTTTTTGTGCAACACATACTTAAAATTTCGAAAAGCATCCTTCGCCTTCATGAGGACACATTCTTCCACCTGCCTTTTCCATTGCTTCGACACCCTGAAGTGTGACATTTTCTCGAACACTATGGCCTCGCACTCCGACTTACTAACCTTCGTCCAATCTTCCAGGTCAATGGAGACTCTTTCCCTTACCACTGCGCCGCACACAGTTTGGAACTTCTTCTCCGTTCTCTCTGGTTCGGTAGGAGCCCAGTAGCTTCGTCGATCTCCTCCACTTGCCATACTCCTTTCAGCTTCTTGCTTGGTTTCCTATGTCCTCTTCCCTTTTTTACAAGTGCTTGGGTTTCTGTTTCAGTGATCCCTTCTGCCTGTGCTGGTGAGTTCTCATCGAACTCTCTCGCCGAATAATCCACCGATTCATTGCCAGTAGTCATAGCTTCATAATAAGAGAATAAATAAATAGCACACTATCAACAATCTGCCTAATGCCCTAGATTTAGCCATAATTTGCCACTAGATGTGAGGAGGCCGAAAACCCTAACCTGTCGGGGACGGTGGTCGGGGAGGCGGTGCTCCGGAAGGTGAGCGTGGATGGCGGGGAAGGGGAGCTAGTGGATGTCGAGGTGGTTGGGAACGTGGAGACGGCACTCGTATACGGGTCGGTGGCACTCCGAGAGTGGGTCGTCGATGCGGTCGGTGAGGCACGCACGCGGTCATGGAGGCCCTCAGGGACCGGGAGGCGGCGCTTGGGGATGGGGAGGCTATAACATCCCCAATTTCAGTTCCGTTGATTGTGCATATCATGGCATGACATGGCATTGCATTATTTAAATCAAGGTTTGAGCTAGGGTTTCAAACTTAAAGAGAGGTTGCAAACCTATTTAAAATTGGTAAAACAAATTCAAAAGGAACCGAAAGAAGTCAAAAAAATATATTCTGGAATTTGAATTTGAAGTGAAGAAAGAGCTTTGAATTAGTTTAAATTTGCAAAGTATTTTGAAATTAGAAATCAAAAAGAAAATATAAAACCCTAAACTAACTCCCCCCCAGGCCTCCTTCGGCCCACCTCCTCTCCCCCCCGGATGGGCTCCCCCTCTCTCCCCCCAGCCCATCTCTTCCCTGGCCCACCTCCGGCCTGCCCGCAAGCCACCCCCTTCTTCCCCCATCTCTCTCCCCGCACCCCTTCTCTCACCCGGCGCCACCTCTGCTCCCCCATGCCCGCCCCGTGGCGCTCTCGCTCTGCCACCGGCGCCACCTCACCGAGCTCGCCCCTCCCCCTTTTAAACCCTTCTCGGCCGGCCCGCCCCCCTTCCATTTTCTCTCCGCCTCACCACCGCCGCCGAGACACCCCGCCGCTCCGATTTCTTGCCGCCGGCCCGATTGCTTCGCCCGGCTGCTCTCCGGTGCCCCGCCTCGGTGACCTAGCTCCCGCCGCCGCTACCCCCACCTCGCCGACACCTCCAACCGCCGCCGTGCCTCCTCCGCTCGCCCCTGTCTCCGTCTACCCGAGCCCCGACGACGTCCCGGTCAACCGCCGCCTCGGTCCAGCCCGCCGCCGTCGCCGTCTACCTCTCCTCGCCGTGCTGCCCCGGCCGAGCCACCCCACCATCGCCACCGGTCGACGCCGCCTCCGCCGTGCCTTCCCGCCACTTCCCCGAGCCCCGTCATCGACCCAAGCCCACCGCGCCGCCGCTCGAGCTTCGCCGGAGCCTCCCTACCGCCGGTGAGCCACCACCCACCTCGCCCGACGCCGCCGTGCCCTCCCTCGGGAACCCGCCGCCGGTGACGGCCTTACCCCAGTCCGACCGAGCCACGGCAGTGGCCTCCCGACCGAACGGTTAGGGCTTAAGGCCCCTTAATTAGCCGGTTAAGACATCTTAATGAGTGTATTAAGTATAGTCTATAATTAATACAACTATTTATTGCTAATGATCAGTAATTATTGCTAATCCGATCCACTAAATGCTGTTATCTGTAATTATTAGCTGATCAGTGTGTTAATTGAGCTGAGTTAAATATGTATGTATGACACCCGGGGTCCACATGTCAGAAAATAGAAAAAGGAATAAAAGAAATTGGAAAACCTATGACAGTGGGCCCACCTGTCATAGGCTCGGTCAATTTTGACCTGAGTTGACTGAGGGGCCCACTTGTCATTCTCCGTGGCTAGGTTAATCTCTGTAATAAAAGTTTATTAGTGATTTTCTTTTCTGAAAGAAATACAAAAAGGGGATTTAAAAGGTTTAAACCTTAGAAAATTCATAGGAAATTCATTTGAACTCAGAAAATGCAAATGATATATCAAAATGTTCAGAAAAATGAGAGCTATTCAAATATATCATTTTCATCCATGTTTGCATGCTAGGAAAAGTAAAATTTACTAGAAACTCCAATTAGGGTTTCCCCGAACCCCCGGAAATCTTCGGATCGCGATAACTTACGCATCCGGACTCCGATTAACCTGATTCCAGTTGCGTTAGTCTCCATTTTGAATCCTCTAGCTCATGGCATACATTGCATCTCATGCTGAAGTTCATCATCGTGGTGTTCACACTGCGCTTGTTTTCGGTGTTTTCGTTCTTCCGATAGGACCGGAGGATCGCGACGAGTATAACTTTGAACAGGAACAGGAACTAATCGCTGAACCGCAAGGCAAGCAGCCCCCTTTGACCATCTTGAGGATAACCCATTATTTGCAACTTACTAATTGCTTTTAAAATCGTATTGCATGCGTTCCACTAATATTTTATGCTAAGTGTGAACCCTATCCGTTGCATGAAAACTTACTTTGTCGCTCAATCAATACCACAGACCCTCCCAACCTATTTAGAGTGTATTACTTGTTGCTTGAATACTGCTATTATAGCTTGCGATGCTTAGATCTGCTTAGTTCAGTAAACGTCATAATTCCTGGGATGGCAGACGAAACACAATACTCTGGGGGGGTTAGCAGGTAGGTGGTTGTTCACCGGGCGGTGATTAATAAACTTGACTAATCTCAAATCGGGCATCGATGAGAGGCCATGCTGGGAGCATGGTGGGTTGTCTCGTTAATCCCACAAGGACCGGTTGCCGGCGTACATTGACCCAAGATTTTGCGTACTACTACACGGGTGTATATGGGCCACCCCCGACCGAATAATTTGTCTAGGCTTAGGTGATGAGCCGCATAGTTTGCCGTTTTCGTGACTTGGGTGCGTGGAAAATGAGAAGGTGGTGTGGTGCAACAATATAGGAGTGAGGGTACACACGGTCCGGGACCGGGGATGTATCACCTGACACAACTAGCGTGACCACGTCGAAGTATCGGCCGAACTGTCGTTCGTGGATTAGCCCATTAGGGAGGCTCATACCTAGGTCGAAAACATTGTAAAGGTCGTGTTCGATCACCCTCCGCCAGCACACCTCGTGAAAGTGTGTAAACTGCATTGGCATTAGGAGTCGATCGATACGTGTAGGTAAAGATGTACACCCCTGCAGGGTTTAAACTATTCGAATAGCCGTGTCCACGGTTATGGACAGCTTGGTGATTACCTGCGTCGAATTAGATAAGTATAACCCTAATCTAAAACTTGCCAACCTTAAGGATGTGGTTTTAGCGATTGCTTTCTCCCTGGTGGTCGAGGAAGAATCGAGGGTTTTCGGGTGTTCGATGGTCTGCTTTAGGTTTTATTATGCAGTTTCAGCTCCTCTCCTTGCAAAGTATTCCAGTAGACGGATTTCAATCTACTTACAGGTATTGTGAAGAATAAATTAGCTTTCTGCAAAAATAGTCCACAGATAGCCCCTTCTTGATACCTGATGCATCTATTATTAATTTCCCCTGTAAGTCTTGCGGAGTACATTTTGTACTCACCTTGCATTCGTTGATATTATTTTCGTGCAGAGGAAACCACTCCCGCAGTGGAGGGTTTCTACGTTGAGGTAGACGCCGACATCGACTAGTCGCTGGTGATCCCGGGCAGTGGTCCTGCCCTGGGTTCGGCAGCTTGGTTGGTTTTGCCGCCGCTTTTGGCCGTACCCTTAGGCTTCTCAGCCAAACTAAAACTTCCGCTGTGTAAATAACTTTTGGTTGTGTATACGTTGTTAAGTTTCCGAACAACTAGTATTATTGCAGTTTCGGTCGTAGAGTCTCTGTTATGATACTGGTTTGTTCCCCCCTGTATCGTGTACAATGCGTGTATATTTGAAGTGCATGATGCAGGTAGGATTTCAGAGTCTTTAACATAGAGTCATTAAGTTTAATTACTCCTGTGAAGCGACTCTCCACTGAGAGGTTGGGAACTATATCACCCTACTCCAGCCGCGCATTCGTTTGCCAGGACGAGATCGGGGTTGATGTTCCGGCTCAGTGGGAAAGAGTGAGGAGACCATATCACCCTACTGCTCTGTGCATTGATTTGCCGGAGTAAGTTTTGGGGTTGATGTCTCGGGCTATTCGAAGCCATATCACTCCACTCCTCTCGGATTTGACCCCCGTGAGTTGAGGTCGGGGTTGACGTTTCGACTTAGCGAGTGATTCCTCTTAAGACTCTCTGTTACAGAATCTGGGGTCCGACAGAGGCGGTGCCCGCAGATGGGAAGGCGGCGGTCGGGAGGCGGGGGCGGAGGCAGTGGAAACTGGGGCGAGGCGGCGTGAAGATGAAATGTTCGAGGTGAAATTTGGGGTCAACTCGCAGGGTGGTTTTATGAACAAACTCTATCGTGCACGGTCATCTGGCCGTGCCATGTGTGATGTGTCCCACAACGGACATGCGTCTCTCATTCGAACCATGTGCGATGTGAAAGAGCATCGCACATGGACACCTTGATGCGCCCGTGTGCAATGTGTCTCACAACACACAAATGTCTATCGTTCGGACCATGTGCGATGTGCGTCACAACTCACACGTCACTCTTGTTTCCGTGTGCGATGAGGTCTCACAACGCACACGGGCCTCTCGTTTCGCCATGTGCGATGTGGTTTTGTCCTTTACACGGGTTGGTTTTGAGTTCGATACTTGGCCATTATTAATAACGTATAGTTCACAAATCATGCATAGTTCAAAGGATTACATATTCAAAATGAGTATCAAATTGAAAAGTACTCATGACTCCACTACTTGATTTCCTTTGTATACTAGCCCATCCGAATGATCTTCTCGTACGTAGCATGTTTCTTCATGGTGTTGCTCGTCGACTCTTATGCGTTCTCCAATTGGTGGCAAGTCATCAAACTGATTATATTCATCCTCATCGACAACATTCTCCACTCCTACGATCTTCCTTTTTCCATACATCACTACGTGGTAGTTCTTATGGGCGAGGTCTTTCATGTAGAAGATTTGGGTACATTGGGATGCTAGAATGAAGGGTTCACTTTTGTAGCCCACTTTGCTGAGGTTGACATACATATAGCGTAATTGTCAACTTGGACATGTCTTAGATCGACCCATTCGCACTTGAATAATGGAATCGCCAAATCTCCTCTATGATCCCGTAGTAAAATTCCTTCTTTCCATCTGTATCTATGGTTTCTACCCAGACAGAGCTATTCTGAAGCGTGGTCTTCTAATCTCGATCTTTCTTGTAGAACGTGTACCCATTTATGTCATATGCTTGCCAACTTTGAACTGTAAATGATGGCCCTTTTGCCAACCACATTAGTGTGTCATCTGTCCGCCCATCGACGATGTGGTTTTCTAACCATTTCAAGAATGTCTAGTTGTGCTTGTTCAAGATTGAACTGTACGGCAGTTTTGGAAACTCTTGCCATAGCATGTCCACGTGTACGTTGACGTAAGGGGAAACTATTGTCATGTGCTGCAAGACCGTAAAATGGGCTATGTGAAATAATCGAGTATCTTTCCAGCTGATTTCTTTTCTGACAGTCCCTTTTCCAGATAGTCTTCCCTCGTGGTGAGACCTAGACACACCAATAGGCTGTGAGTTGTCCATGTAATTGGTGCAAAACTCAACCACCTCCTCCGAGGTATAACCTTCTATGATACTTGCCTCGGGCTGATACCGATTCTGAACATGGTGCTTCAGTATCCCCATGAACCACTCAAATGGATACATGCTGTGTAGGAACACAAGCCCGCACATCTTTATTTTGTACACAAGGTGTGTAATGAGATGGACCATGACATCAAAGAACAAGGGTAGGAAGAACATCTCAAGCTAACATAGAGTCTTCACAACCTCCTCTTGCAGATCATCTAGTAAATCAGGATCCACGACCTTCTGAGAAATCGTGTTGAAGAAATCGCAGAGCCTCGTGATCACCTCTCATACTATTTTGGGAAGGATTTCTCTAATTGCTGCCGGGAGCATCTGTCATCATTACATAGCAATCATGTGATTTCATGCCAATTAGTTTCTTGTCTTCCATTGAAACAAGACTCCTGATGTTTGCGCAATGGCCGGACGGGACTTTGGGAGTAAACAAGAAATCCAAGAACTCAATTATCTCCTTCTTGAATAATGTGTCATAGGCTGGTGGGAGATACGTCTGGCCATTATCTTTCTTTACTAGAGCTAACTCTGGTCTGATGCCCAAATGGAGCATGTCCATTCATGACTTGATGCCATCCTTCGTTTTGTCTCTCATGTTCAGTAACATACCAAAGACGTTGTCACAAATGTTCTTCTCGACATGCATGACGTCGATGCAGTGACGTACATCCAATTCCTTCCAGTAAGGTAACTCCCAGAAGTTAATTTTTTCTTCCACACGCTCTTCTCACGAGGCGTTTTTGTCCCTTGCCAAGCACCACATCGACATCCTTCACCATCTCACTAACCTCGACGCCGGTAAAAGGCCTAGGTTTCGCACCTCTTTCTATATTCCCGTCGAACTGATCCTTCATGTTACGGTAAGGGTGCTTTCTTCTCAAGAACCTCTGATGGCACATGTATATAGTTTTGCACGAGAACGGAGGCCAAACACTCACGGTATCATCTATGCATGTCACACATGCTTTCGCTCCCTTTGTACTCTACCTTGAGGCATTAGCCACTGCTGGATAATCCTGGACGGTAAGGAGTAACAATGCACATAGGCTGAATGGCTCACTTTGTACGCATCCCATACGCTGACCCCTTCCTCCTTCCACAATGTTTGTAGTTTTTCCACCAGTAGCTTGAGGTAAACGTCGATATCATTTCCAGGTTGCTTTGGCCCTTGGATGAGCATCAACATCATGACGTACTTCTTCTTCATGCACAACTAAGGAGGAAGGTTATACATACACAGAAGCACGGGCCAAGTGCTATGTCTGCTGCTCATGCTGCCAATTGGATTCATTCCATCCGTACTCATTGCAAATCTTACATTCCTTGGCTCATCGCCAAAGCTTGGGTACTTCGCATCGATTCTTCTCCACTGGGCGGCATCAGCCAGGTGTCTCATCTTTCCATCAGTCTTACACCCCTCCGCGTGCCAACGCATCAGCTTCACTTTCTTTGGGATGTGGGGTGTAGAAAACCTATTTCTATAGTAGTAATATTACCATGGTTCAAAACAAAGACACTTATAAGGAAATTAGAGCAACAGATAATAAAATCTAATTTTATTAATTATAACCTAACTATTATAACCTAACTTGAAAGGAAAATTAGAGCAACAAACAATAAAATGTCTTACACTTGTATGCTATGTATTAGCAGGTTTCTACCATAAAGCTCGCCTAGTTAATAAAACACTTATAAGGAAAATTAGAGCAGCGTATAACAGAATCTCTTACACTTTTAGTACATAATAAAATCTCTTATATGATATATTGGAGCAACAAATTATTAGAGCAATACAAAATTTGTAGTCCGCACCCACGATGCTTATTGATGCTGGTGGCAATGTGGACTTAGCTGCAGGCAATAGAATCAGCCTAGCCGGCACCAGCACCAGGTTCCCGCCGGTTCGTGGTGGCTTTGATGATGGTGTCGATGCCGAGCAGCGAACCGAGTCCGACACCGGTGACACTGCCAAAGGAGACAAGGAGGCATGAGGTCGTCTCTTCCTCTGGTTCTTCGACTCCAAGCTAGGTTGCTTTTCCATCATGCATGGCGAAGAAGATCAGCAACCCACACAGGTGACAAGAGAGATGGCCATGAGGAGGAGCAGCGGGCAAACTGGTGGATGTAGTGAGCAGACCGGTGAGAGGCAGACTGGCGGAGTGGTAATCGGCTAGGCAGGGAAAGAGGGCTACTAGGGGTGGTGATCGCTGGCACCATAATAGGGGCAACAATCGTACCGCTGCCTCTTTTCGTGGGTACGAGTCGAGCGGATGGGGCAGCAGTTAGGACCCTAGCAGCCGTCCAACTAGGGGCTAGGGCAAAAAATCAGGAGGAGTAGTATATGGGCCTAAGGAGTGTTATTTTCATTTGGGCCTTGGGTCTGCTAGATAATACCAAGTGTAATGAGTTACTCAAGTAGCTTGGTAACTCAGCTCCTTTAACTTGTTACGTAAACAAGTTCAAACCCAACTCGGCTTGACTTGTTAAGGACCAAGTTTGAGCTAAATTTCTAAGTACTCATTTAACTCGCAAATATCGAGTTTTAAGAGGGTTGCTTCTTGCGACACCGTGCCACAGGGGGTGGTGGTGAGACGCAGTTGCCAGAGTTTCAAGAAGGGTGGCACAACAACAACTCCTAAAGAAAGAACTTGTTGGTCCCTATGGCAAGAGCTTAGAAATGTTTTACTATGAACCAACCTAGATCATCAACTTGACATGATCTATGCAGCAAAGTTTCAACAAAGCAAATAATAGATTGAAAATTTCAAGGCTCAAATTGGTTTGGATGAAAGGATGAGCTAACCCTAATTTTTTTATTTTGAGGTGAAGTGTACTATAGGTAAAAGATGTAATCTACTACTATAGAGAACTAGAAAATTCTCACCGAGAAACCTAGTTGCTCTGATACCCTTGATAGCACTATTGGTGTCCCGATCTTTCAATGAGAACGATACGATCGATTTTGGTGGAGACGACTTTGACAATCCAACTATGCCGTACAATGATGATGCGTCTTAGCAATTGTTAAACCAACTCCGGTAGGTTCTTGACAATGCTGAAAGCACTGTCAACCTGAGTACGAGGTTCTAATCCCTACAAGCAATCAAAGAACAAGCAAGAATTACGAAAATAGCAACCTAATGTTGCAAATCTAGATGAAGAATAAAATAAGGTTGGGTTACAAAACAGTCTTGACCACTAGTTGCAAAGTAGCAAACTCTTAACCTAGGGGCCTAGCTACTTAGATGAGAGGAGAAGGGGGGGTTCGGCCAAGGGGGTTGCCGAAACCTAACTTGGCGGGGGGAGGGGGTTCAGCCAAAGGGTGGCCGAACTTCTCTTGGAGTCCTTCTCTTTTACTTCATAACCTAACCTACTCGGATATAATACCATAGGCCCGTTTGAGGTGAAACAACACCCTTTGGCATGACTTGGCCGAACCCTTAAAATGGAGGCCAAGTTATTTTCTCTAAGTCTTTTAGGCTGGCTTCGAAGTCCTGAAATCTTCACTTTTAGTTTCCTTCCGATGCTGCTTCCAAAAGCTTGATCTTGTATCTCTTCTTGATGATCTTGATACTTTTCTTGATACATCTCTCGTTCATCTTGGTATGAGCTTGGTCAGCAAGTAGAATGGTGGAAGTAGTGGTAGTAGTGAGGTTGTATCCATGGGGTCATTTCCCATCAACCCTCGGGATCAGTTCGCAGTTTGCTCCGGAACCCACTGGGCCAACCGACGCATGAAATAGTACCCTAGAATGGCTGTGCAAGTTTGTACCACCGTGTTCGCATGTTTGGCCCCGTTGGTGTCTAGCCGCCGGCGGATCCAACATGCGGGCCTGGTTGGCTTAGGAGCTAAGTGTAGATTAGTACGATAGAATGACATGTGGGACCGGTCATTTAGTGGTCCACCCATTTAATTGACTCGTTTCGAAGCTATCGACGAGCTCCACATCATCAAGGACTTTCTAGGGTTTTTCCGCTGCGTCTTCTTTGTCATTTATAGTAGTATCTCAGTTGCTATCTGTATTTGAATTTGAAGAAGAATTTTTTACCGACATTCACCCCCCCTCTGTCGGGAAGCCATCGATCCAACAAGTGGTATCAGAGCCCGGTATCGCTTATCCATAAGCTTTCACCGGCTTTGTAAGCCATGGCTTCCAAGGTTATTCGTCTCCTTGCCAATCTTTGCCTCTGATCTAGTAAGTGTTATCAAAGCAAGGTTTGCTCTTTTTGTGATCTTCACCGATCTTTGAGCATGGCTTCCAATTCGAGTTCCTCTTTGGATTCTTTGAGTACGTGCTCCCTTGATTTTTTGGCCGATGATATGATTCGTGAGCTTTCTCTTCGGGAGCTCGGAAAGAGGGGAGGTTTCCCTTGTGGTTTATGTGGGAGATTTGATCACTTGGTTTTCGGTTGCCCTCTTGAGAATGATGAGAGGCTTGTGGCACTCTTTGAAGAGTTGGCCTCAGAGGATGATCATGATGCATGCGTGAATCTACCACTCGAGAATGATCTCTACATCAAGATGAGCAAGGTGAGCAAAGAGTTGCTTGTGAATTCCTTTGTTGCTTGCTATAGGAAATGGTCTTCCTCTAAGTACCTAGTGAAGTTTAAGAATGAAATGTTAGATGATATCACTAGGTCTTGGGATTCTTTGTATGCCGAATACCAATTGGTTAAGTCAACTTCTTCCCTCCCATGTGGTATTTGTAAGTGGAGGGGTAAAGAAAATGAAACCTTGAAAACTTCTCTACCATGCTTGAAATCTGAAATTCAATCACTGCAATCCAATGCTTCTATGTCATGTGATTCTTGTGTTGCCTTACATGATGAGATTGATAAGCTTAGAGTTGTGAATGATAAACTTGTTGCTAAGCTCGCTTGTACTAGTATTGAGATAGGCATTAGTGAGTCATTGGCTAGTCTTGATTGTGATTCTCTTACTAGCATGCTAGATGAAAATGAGAAGTTGAACTTGTCTTTCTCTACATGTGCTGATGAGCTAAAAATTGCTAATAATAAAAATGAAAATCTAGACTTACTTTATTCCACATGTGTTGAGAGTCTAGAGAATGCTAGGACTGAGCTTGATCGTGCTAGAAAAGTTAATGATGATTGTCTAGCTTCTTTAGATGTTTCTTCTAGCCATGTTGATCATATTGCTATATCTCATGACATGATTGCATCTTTGATTTCTTGCACCTCTTGCATCTTGTTGAGAAAGGAAGTTGATGCTTTGAGGAGTGTGTGCAATGATATGAGCGCCAAGTCTTGTGACTCTTGTACTATTCTTCACTCCAAGATTGATGCTTTGAGAGTTGCACTTTCTTCTTTGCAATCAGAGTGTGTTCCTTCTTGTGAGTCACGTGGTCTTGGCACTTGTGCCGTTGCTTTGAGAGATTTTTCTTTGGCTAGTACTTCATTTGATGTTGCCCAAGGGTCATCCAGTGCCAAAGGTGCTTCTGTTTTGGATGGTACTCACAAGGAAAAGTATCATTGCACTTTTTGCAACAGAGATGGGCACATCATGGAGTTTTGCTTTCGTTGTGCCAAGCGCACAAGGCGTGACCGCGTTCAAGCTAGAAACACACATCACCAATCTCATGGCATGTGTACTTCTAACTCCAACATGAGTCTTTGTGGAGTCAGTGGTTCTTTTTGCTTGTCCCAAAGGACTTCTTACTTAAGTGAGAGTGGTACTTCATCCTCACAGACCTTGCCTTCTAGTAGGCCTCTCTACCACTGCTCATTTTGTGAGAAGGATGGGCATATTGCTGATTTCTGCTTCCGACGGCTTCGAGGGAAGCGTCGTAGTCATGCTCATGGCATTAGGGATTTTCAGCGACACTGTTCGTTGAGTGCCTCTAATGCACGCACAAGAGTTGAGCCTTTTGATGGCTCAGAGAGACGATGTGGTATTGGTTCTCGAGATTCAGTTGTTACCCATCGTGCTCAATTGGAGTCTGTTCGCCATTCTTTTGGGGAAGATCCTTGTTTTCCCTTTCAAGGCTTTCCTCCTCGGCGAGTCAGATTTAGGGAGAAGCGTGAGGTTTCTTCTTTGCCTGTTTTGCATGCTAACTGCACGCAAGCTGTTCCTCCTCCCACACAAGTGTCTCAGTACTGGATTGCAAAGACTTTGCTCTCTAACCCCAGTACCAAGACACGTCGTATTGTGTATACCGTGTAGGTACCAGGACGCGGGATGGAGAACATGAGCGTAATGGATCTTGATCTTCTTCCACACTTGATCAAGACATAAATAGTTCTCCAATCCCTCTTGGCCTCAAAGAGGCATGTACGACTTCGTTGCGTCTTCACCTACTTTGTGAGCTATTCACTTATCCTCATGTCTTGTTTTTCAATGTATATATTGTGGGCATGTTGTGCTTTCATGTTAGCTCACTCTTAGTCTCTTGGCATGTGTTATTCATGTTACATATCTTGTCATGCCATATTTTACACATACCCACATATATTGTAGCATGTGTAGGGCTTCACTTATATCTATGCCATGCTACTGGTTTATTGTTACTTGTGGAGATGTGTGTTCTTATCCACCTATCTTGCATGATTACTTCATGTTCATATTTACAATTGATATCATGTTTTTGCCTTTGCTCATATGCTTAATGCCTCATACAATTGGATACATGTTGAATGCTATTATGTACGTCTGTTACTTCCAATTGATATTCATGAGTCGTACCTTGTAGCTTGTTCCCATAATTGTTATGTTGCATACATTCTGGGGTTTTTGTAGCTATAGGGTGTGTAGGGCATAGGATAGGTGGTTTGGTTACTTTTCTTTTGTGATCAAGTGTGTGTTCATGAGTGTGTTTTTCTTCAACTTGTTTCTCACCTCGTGTCTCTAGGTTGCTCCTTCTCCTCTGATACTCTATCTATATCTTAGGATGTGCTGATGATTAGATGGTTGAGTCCTAAGGATCTTGTGTGGGGAGTTGTGAGCTTTGTTAGTTGTGAGATTCGTTGACCTAGAGACCATGCGTGGTAGGAGTGTTTCTCCGATCGGTTGTGTGTTGGCACCTTCACTCCTTTCTCGTCCTCTTCTTATTGCTAGCCTTATGATGTGAGGACAGTGAAGTGATTTCTTTTCTGCTTACAAGCTTTCCAGTCGATCTTCATTTGAGATTTCTTTTGGGGCTGATGGGCTTGTATTGAGGGGGAGTTTTTGTCGTGCTTGTATCATATTGTATCATATTGCATCTTGCATCATGTATAATATCATGGTTATAATTGGTACTATTAGGGCTTTGATTATTACCCATTGATGAAATGATGCTTTGATTGTTATTGCACCTTGTCATGCCATGATTCATTGTTTAGCTAGTCTTATCATGTCTTGACATGTGTGATTTAGTGATTTCTAGCTAGACTTGTTAAGAACTTACACTTCTAAAAGTATATTGTGGATCATGTGGCAATTTTGCTTCTTAGGTTGTCCTCTCATAGCCATGCTGAATCTTGAATGCTTAGTATGTCTTTGATAGTCACATGAATCTAGAATTGAACTTTTGAACATCCTTTGGTTGAACCTTGCGCGACCGTGTGTGTGTGCAGTTTTTGCTTGCCATGTTTTTGCACGTCACAATTACCCAATTGTCTTTCGGAATTGCCCTCTATTGTACTTTAGGGGGAACACGAAATTCATTGGAAGGGGTAGGCTTGGTTATTGTCGGATTGCCCACACATTTTGGGAACCGTCTTTGCTAGTCACACTTGCACAAGTGTTTTTAAGAATTGCACCTACAAGTGCTATCAACAAAACTACAAATGTGCAAATGTGGGGTGGCTACCCTACGATATGCTCTAGCGTTGATGTTCTTTGTAAGTCGCTAGGTCCCATTGGAAAACGTAAGAGTTCTTTTAGAGTCATGTTGATTATCCTTGCTATGCTTAGTATGATAGATGAAGCTTAGTTGTTTGAGGTTCTCTAGTTGCGATTTGCCATATGTGAAATCTATACATAATTTGAATATGAATCAATGGCTTTATCTTGTGCTAGCTCTTTACTACTTCATAAATATCTAGACATGATTTGAGTAGCACATGTGTGCATGGCTTGGTGACGATTTTTATCAATGTTGTCAATCTTGGCAATTCTTCAATTGGTATCCTTTTCTTTGGATAATTCTCAAAGCTCGCTAAAAATTGAAAAATCAAAAATTTTCATTCCATTCCATGCATACATGCTTATTCTTGATATTCTATCATTGCATAGTCAAAGAGGGAGGCGTGAAGTCCCTTGATAACTATAGTGCCAAAGGGGGAGAAATAGTAGTATCAATCATACCTTGGCATGATTTTACAAGATAGGCATGTGTGTGCATTTTTAAACCTGATCTCAAATGGATTTTACTTTGATATGGAGTAGATCATAAATGCTTTGGTTGTAGGAGTGAGGGGGAGTTTCATCGCATATGTTAAGCCTTCACTCACATTTTGAATTTTACTCTTATTGACATTCTCTTGGCCCGATGCTTATTTTTCTCTTTCTTATGTCTCTCCATGCATTATTTGAGGGGGAGTTTATTCCCTTGATGCTTATATTGCCAAAGGGGGGGAATAATTTTGGGAGAATAATGTTAAATCAAGATGATAGCAATTGTTGGGGGAGAAGAATGAAAAAGGGGGAGTTTAGAGTTTATGTACGTGCATTTACTTGCAATGTGCTTAAATGAATAATGAGAGCTAAAAAGAACTAAAAAGAAGTGGGATCAAGTGCAAAATGGGTTAATCAAGTGAGGGGAGTTTCGTTCATTGCATTTTGCTCTTGCTTGTTATTTGGATCCTTTTCTCGCAGTGATCAAGGTCATATAGTCATTGCACATGTACATTTGGACCTTGGGCGAGATTGAACACTTCTTTTTGAGAATTTGGATAGGTTGTGAAGCTTGAGTGTTTGTTGCTCCTTTTGTCATGTTGCATCACAACTTGTGTGTTCACTCGGCCATATGTTGCTTTCTCTTTAATTTGGGCCAAGTGTGAAATCTTGCAACTCGTTTGCTTTTCATCTTCAATCAACTCCATTTTCTTGACTCAATGTAATTTTAAAGAGAGTTGGCAATATATTCATCAAGGGGGAGATTGTAGAACCTAGGGGGAATTGTGTCTGAAGGGCTCATATGTCGTAGTGCTTTCCTAGGATTTAGATGATGAACATATTGCCTAGTCTTTATTGAGTTTGGAGTTGTACTTGAGTGTTGCAAGAATTCAAGCTTTTCAAAACATCCGGTTTTGTATCCGGAAGTTCTGTTTTGATCGGAACATCCGGTTTTATATCCGGAACATCCGATCTAATTGGAACTTCCGATCAACCTACAAGTTTGACCACGTGTTGATTGATGAATTCGAGTTTGGTCACTTTGTCTCAGTGGTTTTGAGATGTTGTGCTCATGGTTGAGTTTTTGTTCTGGGAATTGGAGCTTTTGCAGTTTGGGATTAATTGCAAAGTCCAAGAGTTTGGAGTTAAAGTTTTTATCATTTTGTCTTGGTAAAAAATGATAGGATGAATTGTTTGGACTAACTTGGGTCAAGGAGAAAATCTTGTGCTTGCAATGCCTTGCTTGGTCTATTGTGTGCAGGTGCGAGTTGGGTGCGGCGATGGTTCGGCCACGTGGGACCAGCATGAAGCTTGGAGGGCAGAGTTGTGGTCAAGGAGATGGCGACGACATCATGCGGCTTAAAAGCATGTACGCGGAGGACAAGGAAGCGGTTGGAGCCAAGTCGTGAAGACCAAGTTGAGTCTCGAGGGCGTTTTGGGAAAAGCGCCAAATCCATCAAGAAGCTTTTCAAGAAACCGCGGCGGAGGCGCCCGAGGAAGCGGTTTAGGGATTGCTTAGGGTGGAAGGAAAATCGGATAGTGGCTAAGCTAGCTAGATGCTTTGTGATGCGTGCTAGTTAGGTTAGGCCCATAGGGCATTAAGGCCCAAGTGGTGAGGGGGTTTGCCCCTCCCACTATAAATAGGTGTCAAGGGGGTGTTTACTTCCTAGAGCTCCTTGTTATCACTTTGTAAACCCTAGGAGAGGGAGAGCTGTACTAGAGAGTGCTTTGGTCTAATCATGAGAGGCTTTTAAATCCAAGAAAACCCACGAAAATTCAATACAAAAAGATTTCTCCAATCCCTATGTGTTCTTGAGTCATTCACTCTTTGAATCTTTTTATTTTTGTTTTCTTGCCTTCTTTGTGGTTTGATTCGTGGTATGGCAAGTAAGTGATGGGGAGATTATCTCTAGACTGATCCCATCCAAGCATATCCAAGGATCAACCCTTTTCTCTCTTAATTGTGAATTTTCTTGAAGAGAAAGGCAAGAAATGGGGTTTTGTGATTGAGTCGTGAAGAGGCTTTGGATTTGTGATTGGAGGAGTAGATTAGGTTGCTGTGACATGTGAGAGATTGTCTTATTGAATTCATATCAAGAATCCTCACGAGCAACAAGAAATCAAAGATTGTCTTTTCGTTCAACTTTTGAGGTGTTCTATGAAGATCATGAAAAGGTTGTGCCTTGGGATGTTTCTATGATGATCATCACTTGATTCACAGTCACAAGGCATCCATAAACTCATCTGCAAAGTTTCATTTCTTTTGGTTGGACGGATTTTAAACGGGGGCAAAAGTTCCAACGAAAAACAGGGTTTTCGAAGTTCTGGACTACACCCGGAGATTCCGGACAAGAATACCCGGAATGTCCGGATGTGTAATGTGAGGTCTTGAAAAAGCACATCCGGAGTATCTGGCCCAAACCCGGAGTCTCCGGACATTATCCCGAGAGGAATTAATTTTCAAATTGTACATCCAGAGTGTCCAGACATTCTAGTCCGGAATGTCCGGGTAGCAAAATCTGGCTGCGCTGCGTGCACTGTTTTGGCCATAACTTTTTCATCCGGACTCTGTTTTCGGTGATCTTGGACTTGTTTCGAAGCTATCGACCAGCTCCACATCATCAAGGACTTTATAGGGTTTTTCCGCTGCGTCTTCTTTGTCATTTATAGTAGTATCTCAGTTGCTATCTGTATTTGAATTTGAAGAAGAATGTTTTACCGACATTCACCCCCCTCTGTCGGGAAGCCATCGATCCAACAAATTGAAATCACGGCCCTTGACGCATCAAGCCACCATCACCTTGCTTGCAACTGCTTGCACAGCACCGGCTTCTTCACAGCTGTGGCACAGCTGCCTAGCACAGCCATTCCCTTGTCCTGGAAACCACCATTGTACTTTTGGGTGGTCATCTTTTCCTTGATGACCCTTCTTCCTGGAACCTATTAAACCTGCTTACACTCATTGTAAATATTAGATTCCAGTTTGAGTTGCCATTAACCATCAAAACCAATTAGGGGCCTAGATGCTCTTTCAATCTCTCCC